>JASFAX010001644.1:0-49668 GCA_030737875.1 Allium sativum | reverse complement strand
TACAACATCGGGGGCCGTAAGACACATGTAACTATACGAGTAGGAGCCGATCATCATAAAAATGGATCACTTCACCCTGATTACGGGGTGCCTGTTGGGAACTAGTTTATATGGGTACAGAGATTAATATGGGGTACGATAGTACATTGGACCCTAGACAACTTAACTTGGTTTATGGTGCTTTCCCATTTCTAGTTTATACTTATCATACCCAGTTCTTTATTCATAGACTGAATAGTCCTAGACTTACTCGGGCTTTATGTCTGACTCTACTTTTCTTTCGTCTTCTTTTCTTCTGTTCCCCCCCCCCCAGGACCACAGGGAGGGAACACCGCAGCTTGACCAGCCTTCACGTCCAGCTTGGAGAGAAAGAATTTATTGCTTGGATCTTTTCGTTTTGGACTATGGCTTTGGACAACAATTATGGGACTTTTGCAGTTTATTTATGTTTTCTTTATGCTTCTTTAAATAATGTAATCAAGACAGTTGTGAAGATGTTATGTTTTTGGAAGTGTTGTAAGACAATTATGGTATGGTTGGTGTAACACGTATTTTAATGAAATAAAAGTTGTTGTTTTCCGCTGTTCAAAAATATGTGTTATTATATCTGTGTTGTATATCTGTGATTTATACTTATAAACCTCCACCAAAATTAGGGCATTCCCTTTGAGAGTGACCCTGACGGAGGTGGGGTGTTTCACATGGTATCAGAGCATAGGTTTACCAGATAAGATAAAAAGTTTTGAAAATTTATTTTCAAAAAGGAAATTTAATGAAGCATTTTTAAGATAAAATATTATTTTATTTTAAAAGGCAAAGTCCCCCCAAAGCCATAGGAACTATCTCTTATCCTTCGTTTTGAATCTATCCTTTTTGTTTCAGCATGTCCGAAGAACTTAACTTGCCAGAGGGTGTACCAATACCTGGTTGGTTTAGACGGTTCTTGGAAGCAAGGGCCACTCAGCCAGGTCCTACCGTTCCTCCTCCCCCAGCTGCAGGAAATCATCCAACTGCAGCAGCACCTCTTCCTCCACCTCCTCCGCGGGGAAACACCTTTGCTAAGATATGTAAAGATTTTAAAGCTATGGGAGGAAAGGATTTTCATGGAACTGAGTCCTTCGTGGCAGCTAGAAATTGGCTGAAAGAAACCGAGGACTTATTCATCATCTTTGAGGTAGAAGATAGGCATAAAGTACAACTGGCAGTGTGGCTACTAAAGGGCGAGGCTTCCTACTGGTGGGAAGTCAATAATGCAGAAAGACCAGTGGAATCATGGGAGGACTTTAGGGCAAGGTTTGAGGCTAAATTTCTCTCAGATGCGGAAAGGAGTTTGCAGTTGGAAAAATTCTTATTTCTTAAGCAAGGGAACAAGACAGTCAAAGAGTATGTTAATCAGTTCGATGAGCTGGCTAGGTTCGGACTGGTCCTAGTCAACACCCCGCACAAGAAGGCTCTCCGTTTTGTCAAAGGGTTGAATGAGCCATTACACAGTTTGGCCATGAAGCATATACCCATGGGAGCTACGTATGAAAGGTTGGTACAGATGGCGTTGCTGAACGAAGAGGATAAGGGCAAGAAGGAGACAAAACAGAAAACTCTCAAGGGAAGAAAGAGGGTTTGCAGCCTAATAAGACAGACTTTAAGATGGGCGGGAAAGGCAACAAAGAGAAGAGGAAGTGTAATTTCTGTGGCAAAGTGGGGCACTTAGTAAAAGATTGCCGGAAAAAGAAGGCCAGGATGAATGGTGGGTCCTTTTCTTGCGGTGAGACAGGCCACATGGCTAAGGACTGCCCAAAGAAAGGAGGACAGGGGCAGAGGGCTGGATCCACCTCAAAGGCACAAGTTCATGTGCTAGAGGCGCCACCTCTGCAACAACGAGGTATAAATACTTCTGTAGAAAGTGTAGTTTATCTTTATGATCACCCCGTTCGCACTTTATTTGATTCTGGCGCATCACACTCCTTTATCTCGTCTGCTTTAGTAGAATCTCTGCACCTAAAAACTAGTATGGTAGAGGACCCCTTAATTGTTTCAAATCCAAATGGGGGCCCAGCTCATTTGTCTATGATCTGTTTGGGATTGAAAATTTCTATTCTAAGCGTAGAATTTAAGTGTAGTGCCTTTGTTTTGGGCTTTTCGGGATATGGTTTGATTTTGGGCATGGATTGGCTATCCAGTAATGGGGCCATCCTTGATTGTGAGAAAAGGGTTGTTAGGCTTCTAACCCAGCTCGGTAATACTTTGGAAATTTCTTGTAATCCCTCGTATGTGGTTATGCTTAGTTACCTTGAATCGCTAGATGCCTCCGTTGAAAATTTGCAATAGGTTAGAGTGGTCCGGGAATATCCGGATGTCTTCGAAGAGGTGAAGGGCTTGCCTCCGAAGCGGGAGATAGACTTCCGCATATATCTTGTAGATAATGCAAAGCCCGTTGAATTACCCATTAGACACATGGCTCCACGGGAAAGGAAAGAGCTCAGTAAACAGATTAAAGAGCTTCTAGAAAAGGGGTTCATTAGGAGGAGCATTTCAGAATGGGGCGCTCCAGTGGTGTTCGCTACAAAGGCGGATGGTTCACTCCGTCTATGTGTTGACTATAGGGGGCTCAATAAGATAACGAAAAAGAATAGGCACCCTCTCCCCAGAATTGACGATTTGTTTGATCAGCTTGTAGGAGCGTCTTTTTTCTCCCAACTCGATTTAGCGACCGGTTTTCATCAGCTAAGGGTGGCTGAAGATAGTATCGATAAAATGGCATTCAGAACCCCAGACGGCTTCTTTGAATGGCTTGTCATGCCTTTCGGCTTGACAAATGCACCTGCATACTTCGTGGACCTGATGAGTAGGGTATTCAGAGATTTCCTCAATAGGTTCGTAGTGGTCTTCGTAGACGATATCCTTATCTTCTCAAAGAGTGAAGAGGAACATGCTCAGCACTTAAGGGCAATCATGGAAACTCTGCGAGTCCATCAGCTAAAAGCCAAATTCTCCAAATGCCACTTTTGGAGAGAAGAAGTGAGGTTCCTTGGGCACATAGTATCCAAACAAGGGTTAGAAGTGGACCCTGCTAAGGTAGTGGCGGTACAGGATTGGAAGACACCAAGGAATGCAACTGAGGTCCGAAGTTTTCTAGGACTAGCAGGTTTCTATCGAAAGTTCATAAGGGATTTTGCGAAAATCTCAGCTCCGCTCACAAAGTTGACCAAGAAGAATCTAGTATTCAATTAGGACTTGGATTGCAAGTTTGCTTTCCAGCGACTGAAAAGGGCTCTTACAACAGCCCCAGTTTTGACGTTGCCAGATGGAAGCCAGATGTTCACCGTTTATACAGATGCATGTGGGACAGGGTTAGGCGCCGTCTTAATGCAAGAAGGAAGAGTAGTAGCTTATGGCGGGAGACAATTGAAAGTGCACGAAAAGAACTACCCGACCCACGATCTTGAGTTAGCTGCCATAGTCTTTGCACTCAAGTCTTGGCGACACTATCTCCTAGGTGAGAAGTTTGAACTTTACACTGACCATAAATCGTTGAAATACCTTTTCTCGCAGAAGGACCTTAACTTGAGGCAACAGAGGTGGATGGAGTTTCTTGCCTCGTATGATTTCGAGATCTCCTATACTCCGGGCAAAGGCAACGTAGTGGCAGACGCGTTGAGCCGAAAGAAACTGACCCTAAGCCCGCTGTTTGTTGAAAGACAAAGCCTAGAGTTTATAGCCAGCTTCGACTTTAGGCCTTCCTCCGATTTTGTACCAGGCTTGCTAGCATCTCTCGAAGTACGCCCTACTTTAGTGGACTCAATAGGGACAACACAATGCGAGGACCCTCAGCTTGTGGAGACGATTGATAGGCTAATTAGGGGTGAGACTTCAAGTCACCTCAACAGTTACTCCATCGACGATATGGGTTGGCTAAGGCGAGACGGAAGACTATGCGTCCCACAGACAAGGGATTTAGTAAAGAAGGTTCTCGAAGAAGCACATCACTCCAAGATGACGATACACCCAGGCGGAGATAAAATGTAAAAGGACATAAAAAGAACTTTCTTTTGGAACGGCATGAAGAAGGACGTGGCAGAATTCGTTTCTAAGTGTATGGTGTGCCAACAGGTTAAGGCGGAACAGAAAAAGCCTGGCGGTCTGCTACATCCTCTAGAGGTCCCACAGTGGAAGTGGGATAGCATCTCAATGGACTTCATCGATGGGCTGCCTAGGTCTAGGAGAGGCAACACTAGCATTTGGGTAATAGTGGATAGGCTTACTAAAAGCGCCCACTTTTTACCTGTCAAAAGTAAAAGAACTGCCTCATCCCTAGCATCTCTTTACCTCAAGGAAATCGTTCGACTCCATGGAATACCATCCAGCATTGTTAGCGACCGAGACCCTATCTTCACCAGTGAGTTTTGGCGGAGTCTGCAAGAAGCGGTAGGCACACAGTTATGCTTGAGCACAGCCTATCATCCCCAAACCGACGGCCAAACAGAAAGAGTGAATAGAGTTTTGGAGGACCTTTTAAGACTGTGCATCCTTGACTTCGGAGGGACGTGGGAAGACCATCTTCCTTTGGTAGAATTTGCCTACAACAACAGCTATCAAGCAACCATCGGAATGGCGCCCTTCGAAGCTTTATATGGAAGACCGTGCCGATCGCCCACTTGTTGGTGGGAGTCTACTGATAAGCTCATACTTGGACCAGATATGATCCGAGAGACTTCAGAAAAAGTAGACTTAATACGAAGAAGGATGAAGACGGCCCAAGACAGACAAAAGTCCTACGCCGACAAGAGGAGGACCGACCTTGAATTTGAGGTTGGGGACAGAGTTTTTCTTAAGGTATCTCCGCTAAGGAACGTTGTTCGTTTTGGAACCACAGGAAAGCTAGCACCAAGGTTCGTAGGGCCATTCCCTATCATTGAGAAAATTGGGAAAATGGCCTATAGATTAGAGCTACCCGAAAAATTGGCCGGAGTTCACAACGTCTTTCACGTTTCACATCTCCGAAAATGTCTACATGAGTCTGCTGAAGTGGTAGAGCCAAATATCCTAGAAGAAGCTGAAGTGGAACGCGAAGCAACCATAAGGAAAGTTCCAACCCGCATATTAGGAACGGAAGTAAAGAAGCTACGCAACTGCGAAGTCCAGCTCGTCAAATTTAAGTGGAGCGACGCCGAAGGAGATGCAACTTGGGAAACTGAATCTAAAATATGCGCAGCCTACCCTTTTCTTTTCGAGGGTACATCTTTGATCTTTCCTTTTTCCTTAAGTTGCGCTTTTATCTATCTTTTTAGGTATATCTCCTAGACCCTATCTTTTAGGAAGAAACCCTTTGGATGAAAACATGTAATTGAAACATGTTATGGATGATGGTTGCAAGTGGTTGCTAGTGGTTGCTCGTGGTTGCATATACACACACAATCTAGGTTTTAGATCGGCTCAATCACTTCATATTGCATATGCATATATGTTTGCATTCGTATATGGTTGAACTTTAATGTGTGTCATATGGATGTTGCATTTGTATGAATGATTGTGCACTCAAGTAGAATCATGAATAGGAGGATTTGCATACATAATGGATTCATAGCACTTACATAATTCGCATTAAGGAGGTCAACTGAATCAGTAGACCGTCTGATTTTGCATTAGATAAGTACATGTACACACACACTTCGCATATTATCATGAAGCATTAGAAGTCTTTTAAGGACAATGGATGCTCGTGTTTGATGGATTAGTAGATGGATGTTTGGATGTTAGGATGTACATTCTTCCTGAACTTGAAGATTTCGGGACGAAATCCTTTTAAGTGGGGGAGAATGTAACACCCCGTGTATTTTATAACAGTGAAATTCACAAATTAAAGTATAATAAATTTTAAATTAAAGTATTAAGGGAAACGTAATATGCCATTGCATTCATTTCGGAAAAATACGCGAAATAGAGTCCGAGTTTTCAAAAAACGGAGCCCGTATGACCAAATTATGGCCCGATGAAGTTTCAGAAAATTCAAATTTCGAAAACAGAATTGAATTTCAGCCCAATCAGAGTAGGCGGGAAAATTCCCACCCAAACCCACCACGTCGACCTGGGGGTCGACCTGCCAGGCCAGGTCGACCTTGGAGTCGACCTGGGTGTCGACCTGCCCCAGGCAGGTCGACTCTAGAGTCGACCTGGGGGTCGACTGGGGAGTCGACCTGGCCCCTGAGCCAGGTCGAACCCAGTCCACCCTGGCTGGCCTGGTCTGTGTTTGGTCGATTTTCTGAGCCTTGCCTTGTCACTAGGGCTAGGTGTCAGCTCCTGATTGGCCTCTCCTTTGAACGAACGGCTATTATTAAACCAAGCTTCATCGACGGTCTAAATCAACTCACAAACTCTATAAAAAGGACCTAAGACTAACCCTAATTTACACAAACTAAAATGGAGATGAGACCGTCATGCTGCTGAGGAGAGACTGAGGATAGCCGTCAGAAATAGAGAGACAATTAGGAGATAATTCAAAGCTTAAAGCAACGTCAAATCAATCAAAACAACGCCTACAACAAAGGATAGCATCTCCAAATTCAGAATTCAGATTCCTGAATTGAAGATTCGTCATACGTTGTAAGTAGAGTGCTATTCCGATGTGAATTAAATAATTGTGTTGATTTGTGTAAAGTAAGAAATGGAATTATGGCGATAATAATCTATATTTGTACGTTGCTTTGATGCTAAACGATTTGGGAATATTATGGTATACGATTGGATATTTGTAAGTACGCGATTTGCGTTGGAAGTTAACAACGAAATGGAATTGTGGCGATAATAACTTATATTTGTATGTTATTTTGATTCTAAACGATTTGGCAATGCTATGGTGTACGATTGGATTCATACAAGTATATGGTTTATGTTGACAACCACATGTTGTGGAATTTTTAATTGGGATTCATGCAAGCATATGATTCATATTGAAAACTACATGTTTGTGGTGGTTATTTACAACACCCATTTGATAATTGCAAGTATATGATTCATGTTGAAAATAACAACTATATGTTGTAATAGTTTATTTGAAATTCATGCAAGTATATGATTTATTGTTATGCCAACATGATGTATAATTCTATGGTCATCTTTAGTGTAATTTGGTCCATTTGAGCATTATGATTCATATGAAGTTATGTTGGAATTGGCATTATAGTTCAAGTATAAAAATCATGCTTTTGTGATAGTGACAAAAGCAAACATCTTTGTAAGCTTGTATTAATTTTATGAACATGACTAAACTATGTTTGTTATTATGCCTAGTTGAAAACATGTTTGTAGGCTTATGTTGTTATCATAATCATATGATAATATACGTGACACATAAGTTACATTAGAATTACACTAGAATTACATCCCACTTGCAAGTTACATAGATAGGATAAAAACCATGATTATATGAATAGTAGGATTCATGTTCAATTATGTTTATGTCATGACTATATGAATAGAAGGACTCATGTTCAATTATGATTATGCCATAATTATATGATTAGAATGGTTCATGTTTAAGTCTTATTTATGCCATGACTACATGAGTAGAATAGTTCATGTTTTGATTATACCATGATTATGTGAATAGAATGATTCATGTCTAAGTATTGCTTATATATGTTGTTACAATTGCAAGTTTACATGTGCCTACCTTATGTTAATTGAGTCGTTATGTTGCAAGTTCATGCGTTCACACTCCCCTTTTTATGTTACCTTATAAACACCATGTTATAAGCCTCCCCTTTCATATGGCTAAATTGGGTTTAAGTGTTAAACCCAACACACCTTACATTGGAGCGAACGTATAAAACGGGGGTAATGACGTTTGGGCCAAAATATAGAACATATGTGTTGGCATGTTTGACGCATGCCAACAACCTTGAAAAACAATTAAGTGGCATAAATAAATCTTAATCAATAAATATGAATTTGAATAATGGGCCGCAAATATTTACATATAAAAAGGAAAGAGACAAAATATGTAAATGTAGAAAATACGATGTGTTTAACCCGAGGTTGGATTGAGTTGTGATGTAAACCTGCCCGGAACCGCCAGGCTGTCCAGTAGTCACAACAATACCTATCCAATGTGGGTGGTTAAACACGGAGCCCAATAAGGACCCGAGGTTAGACTGAGTTGTTGCGTAAGACTGCCCGGACCCAACCGGCAACAGGCAGCCACAACAATACCTGTCTAATGTGAGAGGTCAAGGCTTTAATAAGACAATTAAGGCTGAGTCAGGATTGATAGGAATAAGTGAATTAAGACTTAATCAAAATGGAACATGCTAAACTAAACAGACTGATTGGGGGTTAGGTTTATAAAACACTTAACCAACTTAGCATGTTGGCTAGAAATAGAAAAACCTAGTAGCGGGGGACCCTTTTCAGCAGTAACCCTACAAGCTATCATGATACCCTGAAACTAGGCAGGGTGGGGCACGATTACTGGGCTGATTGTAAGAGGTCAAATCGACGGCGGTGGTGCAGCAGTGTAGGTTCTAACGGGGTGCGGGGATGCACACACTCCGGCGCAAAAAAATAAGGCACTGGGCACCAGTAGCATACCTGTGCATTCTTGGATTGTGTTGGGCCGCCACCATGGGACTTGATACACCCCATGGTGGGACCAGCATAGGTAACTACAACATCGGGGGCCGTAAGACACATGTAACTATACGAGTAGGAGCCGATCATCATAAAAATGGATCACTTCACCCTGATTATGGGGTGCCTGTTGGGAACTAGTTTATATGGGTACAGAGATTAATATGGGGTACGATAGTACATTCGATCCTAGACAACTTAACTTGGTTTATGGTGCTTTCCCATTTCTAGTTTATACTTATCATATCCAGTTCTTTATTCATAGAATGAATAGTCCTAGACTTACTCAGGCTTTATGTCTGACTCTACTTTTCTTTCGTCTTCTTTTCTTCCGTTTCCCCCCAGGTCCACAGGGAGGGAATACCGCAGCTTGACCAGCCTTCACATCCAGCTTGGAGAGAAAGAATGTATTGCTTGGATCTTTTCGTTTTGGACTATGGCTTTGGACAACAATTATGGGACTTTTGCAGTTTATTTATGTTTTCTTTATGCTTCTTTAAATAATGTAATCAAGACAGTTGTGAAGATGTTATGTTTTTGGAAGTGTTGTAAGACAATTATGGTATGGTTGGTGTAACACGTATTTTAATGAAATAAAAGCTGTTGTTTTCCGCTGTTCAAAAATATGTGTTATTATATCTGTCTTGTATATCTGTGATTTATACTTATAAACCTCCACCAAAATTAGGGCATTCCCTTTGAGAGTGACCCTAACAGAGGTGGGGTGTTTCATTGGACAGATGGCGTATAGAGTGGAGTTGCCTGAGAGACTTAGTGGTGTACACGACGTATTCCATGTGTCACATTTGAGGAAGTGCTTGCACGAGACCGCGGAAGTGGTAGAGCCGAGCTTGCTTAGAGAGGTGGAGATAGAGCGTGATGCGATGATTCGACGAGCTCCTACGTGCATTCTTGGGTCGGAGATCAAGAAGCTGAGAAATCGAGAGGTCGGACTAGTCAAAATGCAATGGGGAGATGATGTGAGAAACACTACTTGGGAGACAGAAGCGAAGATGCGTTCGTTGTACCCTTTTCTTTTTGAGGGTATGTCTTTTAATTTCTCCTTTATCTCTTAGCTTGTACTTATCTTATCTTTAGTATGTCCTCTCGCTAGTATCTTTGACCTCTAGTTAGGATAATCCTATGGTTGAAACATGTGTTTGAGACATGTTATGTATGATGGATGCAAAGTGGATGCAAGTGTTTGCTAGTGGTTGCACGTGGACGCATATACACACACTATTAGGCACTAGATCGGCTCAGTCACTTCATATTGCATATTGCATATATATGGATGTATTTAGTAAAATGGATGTATGAGGATTTTTTTATCATATGGATGCTGCATTCGGATGATGACTGTGCACGCATATAGAGATAATATGTAGCATTAAGGAACTTTTGCATACATAATGGACTCATGGCACTATCATGATTTGCATTAAGGAGGTCAATTGAATCAGTGGACCGCCTGATTTTGCATTAGATATGGACATATACACACATTGTGCATTTAAACATGAAAGCATTAGAAGTCTGTAAGGACAATGGATGCCTGTGTTTGATGGTTGAGTAGATGGACAATTGGATGTTAGGATATACATTCTACTTGACTTGAAGATTTCGAGGTCGAAATCCTTTAAGGAGGGGAGAATGTAACACCCCGTAATTCTGTTAATATTAATATTCACAAATTAAAGAATAATTAATCTCAGACGTGAGAATTGTGGGAAACGGGTTGCGCCATTGTGTTTCTCTCGGAATTCTGGTTGAGATAGAGTCCGAGTTTGCGTGATTTGGACTTCGTATGAAGAAGTTATGGCCATCGTAAGTTTCAGAAAATTCAAAACAGATTTCAGAAAATTTAAAATTAAAAATTCGAAGTCAAATAGGCTAGGTGGGAAATTTCCCACCCAGCACCCCAGGTCGACTGGGGAGTCGACTGGGCAGTCGACACCCCCCCAGGTCGATTGGGGAGTCGACTGGGTAGTCGACCTGGGTGTCGACCTGGTCAGGTCGGCTAGGGTTTGGCTGAGCCCAATCTTGAGCTGCTGATGTGTCTTTAGGGCTGAGTTGGCTAATTTAACGGTTCAGGTTAGTTCTGAGTTGATCTGACGGTCTAAATAAATCCTAAACTCTATAAATACCTAGGTAGTCTCTCACTCTAATTCACATGAAAAATAGAATAGCTACCGTCATACCGCCGCCATGGAACTCAGTCTAGCCGCCGCCAACTAAGAAGGAAGAAAGCTAATCAAAACTCTAATTCTACTCAACTCTAAAGCAAATCAAGACTCTCTTTCTTCTCTAATTGTGAGTATGACGATCTTAACAAGATTATTAGCAAACTAATTAGATTAAGATGTGATATGGATCATAAGAAAATGATGTGAATTGTCATATATGTTGTTGTAAACCTTATGCCATCATGTATGTTGTAAATCCTATGCTATGTGATGATGATATCCTATATGTTGTAAATCATGCTATGATGTTATATATGTTGAAAGTTTCTATGCCAAGTTGCGATGTTACAAAGTCATGATGTTATTATTTATGTTATAGTAAGCTCATGCTTGATCAAATCATGATGTTGATTATATATATGTTTGGGCTATGATGATTCACATGATAAATCACATGTACCTATGCAAGTTTAGATTGATTAGTATGTATAATCTCACATATCCTATGGCATCTACTTAGATCTAGAATTATGATATCTATTTAGATCTAGAATTATGCTATGACATGTGTGAGTTCTATGTGTTAGATGCTAGTTCACACCATCATTATGTTGCATAAACCACATATGCAAGTTTATACATGAATTTGGATTATGATCATATTATGTAAGTTGTGACATTTAACCAAACAAGTTGACACCTTTAGGTCCATGACATGTGTAGTTTTATGCAAGTTTCACCCCTATTATGATTAGGTCAATTTTATTTGTCTATATGTTGTGATAATTTATCTTTGTGCTATGAGTTAGACTATTCGAGTCTAAAGTATATTTTGCGTTGAATAAGCGAACGTATAACGTGGGGTAGGGTTAATATTAAGGATTTAATATTAAGAAATTGGGGGTGCAATTGATATGATTTTGAATACCATAAGTGGATGGCCATAGTTGAGTCAATTATGGACATCATTAAAACTGGAATTAATTAATGATTTGAATAGGGATATATTTAAAACTGGGGTAAAAGATTATAAGTGATAATCAATGCTTAGGACATGAGGTTTGACTCGTTTGTGACGTAAACCTGCCCGGACCCGACCGGCAAATCCAGTAGTCACAAATATCAGCCCAATGTGAGAGGTCCTAGGCCCAAATTAAAGCATAACAGTTGTAAAGACACGAGGTTAGACTCTATTATGGTGTAAGACTGCCTGGACCCACCCAGCAAAATCCAGCTGCCATAAATGCCAGTCTAATGTGGGAGGTCTTTATGAGGTTATGGCCTGAATGAATTAAGAAATACTTAACTAGATAAACATGTAAGGTGGGACATGGGGGTTAAGTAGGTGCCTTGGGTGACATGAGGAATCTAGTGAGTGCCTTGGGTGGCATTTGAAATACAATTAGTAAGACTTAACCAAACACACATGTAAATGAACATGACTAAGAGGGTTAAATGGGATGTACTAGTGGGGACAAGCTTAGGTGGATAGCTTGTGGGGGCCCATTTCAACCAGTAACTCAAACGTATCTTTGTGTGCTCGACTCAAGTCGAGGACGGGACACGCATACTGGGCTTGACTATAAGAGGCCAAACGGGTTAGCGGTGGCAACGCAAGTCCAACGGGTTTCATATGCGTGTGTGGACCCGGGCCGGTAGGTAAGACGTTGTTGCATCGTGTAGGTATACGCCGTGCATCATCAAGTTGTATCGGGTTGCCACTTTTGGGGAGTGATACACCCCACTGTGGGACTCGCACGGGTATCTACGAGTAGGGAGCCGATCGCAAGCGGGTAGTGGGGTACACCTAGCGGAGATAGGGGCAGGCGGCACCTATGTAGTCAGCTAGGGGTACACAAAGCTATTTATATAATTTCTAAGTGAAGCAAGTGGAATCAACCTTTAGGGTGACTGGTGTGGTGAAGTGTAGTAGTTATTCGTTAGTAATTAGGTGTGCCTTTAACGTTATCTTTAATGTTATCTTTATCTGCTCTTCCGTACCCAATAGTTCATAGGCATTTCCTTATTTTCCATCTTGTGCCTCAGTCTAATTATTTTGATAATAGTATTGTTAGAATTATCATACTCGCCAGACTTTATGTCTGACCCCCTCCATTTCTATCTTTTTCCCCCACCAGGTCCTTAGGGTGGGCCCAGCTCTAGCGGAGTTTGATTGGATTGCTTTATCTCTCTTTTGGAAAGCTTGGACCGCTGAAGTAAAGTCCAGCTTGTTATCTTCTTTAATGGCTATTTATGTAATGGGGTTATGTATTTTGTTTTATCAAGATGGATATTGTACTTAACTCTGATTTATGGTTTTATGATGTAACAAACATGTTTAATTTCCGCTGCAATGAAATAAAGTTTTAGATTTCCAAGTACTACTTATTATCTGTCTTGTTGTAATTTTTCTGTTCTATATTCACTTAAAACCTCCATGGAAGTTAATGCATTCCCTTTGTGAGTGACATTAATGGAAGTTGGGTGTTACAGAAAGAGATCCGAGATCAAGCTCCACTAGTACTAGTCCCACCCTGAGAACCTTAGGGGGGAATGAAGAAAAGAGGCGAAAGCAAGGGGAAGTCTGGCGAGTATAATAACTTTAACAATATAATTATTAAAGTAACAAGGATAAAGCATAAACCGGTAAGATAAGATATGCCATGAAACAAGTGGGC
The DNA here is from genome assembly GCA_030737875.1 of Allium sativum. Taxonomy (NCBI): domain Eukaryota; kingdom Viridiplantae; phylum Streptophyta; class Magnoliopsida; order Asparagales; family Amaryllidaceae; genus Allium; species Allium sativum. Next base: position 36,182 of record JASFAX010001644.1, on the reverse strand, counting down.
ATGACAAAGAAAATAAGAGGAATATTCTGGCGTTAATCTCGTTCCTAATCACTATAGTATAATTACTATACTGCACCACCACTAGTCACCCTAAAAGTTGATCTCGCCTACAGAACTTAATAATGATAATGGTAGTTTCGTGTACCCCTAGCTACCTTCATAGGTGCCATCTGCCCCTATCTCCACTAGTTATACCCAATACCCCCATTCGATCGACACCCTAACTCGTAGATACCTGTGTTGGTCCCACAGTGGGGTGTATCACTCCCTAAAGTGGCAACCCGATACCACCAAAGATTCACAGCTTATATCTACACGATGCAACAACGTCTTACCTACCAGCCCGGGCCCACACACGCCCATGACCTCGTTGGACTTGCTGTAACAACCCGGAAAATCTGGGCCAGTTTGAAAATTTTATTTTGGCAATTTTAGCGAATTTTGATTATTTAAAATGAATTATTTTAAATAATATCGACAATAAATTTATTTTGAATATAATTCGAACGTATATATTATACGCGTCGTCGTTAGAATATAAATAATTATATATAATTATAAATAGAATTGAAAATGGCGCGGTAGTTCGATAATTCGATTTCAAACTTCAATTGAATGTACCGGGTGCAAAACAATCCGGATTTTAGTGAAACCAAAAATAATGGAATCTAATAGTGAATATCTTTCCAGCGAATCCGAAAAATCAAGATTTCATATCGGGAATCAAAAGATATGTCCAGTTGAAAATTCTGAATAGTCGCTATGGAATTCAGGCCCTTAAAAATGGACATTTTGCAAACGACCTCGGATTTCGACGAAACCAGTTTTGTTGGATCCGCAGTGCCAAGTTATTGCTAAATTCCAAATTTCATAATTTTCGAATCAATATGTGAGCGTGGCAAAGGAAAACGCGTTTGACCTGTTTCAGTTGATTTTAATCGACTGGAAATTGGCCATTTTTCTAACGGTCTCAGAATTCGACGAAACTAGTTTTGTTAGGACCGTATCGTCAATACGAAGCTAGAAAATATTTTTCTGCAATTTTTCTAGTTAGTATGTGACCCCGGTAATTTGAAATGTACGTTTAAAATTCAATATAGTGATTTAAATGTAAATTCAAAGGAAACTGATCGAAACGGTCAAATCAGCTTGCGATACATGTCCCATTGTGTTCGGAATGGGGGTGAAACGCTATGGACGACAGGCGGTGGGCCTCGTTTCGAGTTCGTATTTAAAGGTCAACCTTTTTTCGAATAAAATAATTAAAATAATAATAATAATAATAAAAAAAAAATATATATCTTCTTTCCCTTTTATACGTTGGCCCCCCCCCTTCTGCAGATCGAATAAAAATAAATAAAAAAAAAACCCCCAAAGAAAATCGCGCCTCCCTCCTCCTGTCGGCGCCACCCTTTGCCAGAGCCGACCGCCGCCTCCGCCGAGTCCACCTCCCCCTCGCGCCCATCCTCTGATGAACCCCGCTCGAGCCTCGCGACCCCTGGACCCCAACCCCAAATCGCCACGCCCAGCAAACCACCGCAAATCGAAACCCTAGCCCCCAAGCCACTGTCGCCTCGCGGCTGCCCACCGCCGACCTCCGATGCTCGCTCCCCTCTCCCTATCCTCTGTTGACCAAAGACTGTAAGTTTAGTTTTGTTTTATTTGTTTATTTTCTTTTATCTGTAAATTTTATTAATGTTTAAAAACTGTTTTATTAAAAATTGAAAAACTGATTTTAGTTAAATAGAAAAAAAACAGTGAGCATTTTTAATATGACATTATTTATAAAATCAGTTTTCTTATATATATATATCTTTTTAGAAAAGTTTAGAAATTGATTTTGTTAACAAGCGAAAAGATTTGATTTTTGGTTAACTTTTATATATGTATATCATTATTTTTGAAATACAAGACATGAGTTGTTTTTGAAAATAAAGTTAGCGATGTTTTTAAAATATAAAGAAAGGATTTTTAAGATGTATAAAGTTGGGATTTTTAGAATTAAAAATAGGTTTTTTATTTATTAAACTTCAAACTAAAAATTCGATTTTTATCTATTAAACTTCGAACTAAAAATTCGATTTTTATCTATTAAACTTCGAACTAAAAATTCGATTTTTATCTATTGAACTTTGAAATAAAAATTCGATTTTTATCTATTGAACTTCGAACTAAAAATTCGATTTTTATCTATTGAACTTCGAACTAAAAATTCGATTTTTATCTATTAAACTTTGAAATAAAAATTCGATTTTTATATATTGAACTTTGAAATAAAAATTCGATTTTTATATATTGAACTTTGAAATAAAAATTCGATTTTTATATATTGAACTTTGAAATAAAAATTCGATTTTTATATATTGAACTTTGAAATAAAAATTCGATTTTTATATATTGAACTTTGAAATAAAAATTCGATTTTTATATATTGAACTTTGAAATAAAAATTCGATTTTTATATATTGAACTTTGAAATAAAAATTCGATTTTTATATATTGAACTTTGAAATAAAAATTCGATTTTTATATATTGAACTTTGAAATAAAAATTCGATTTTTATATATTGAACTTTGAAATAAAAATTCGATTTTTATATATTGAACTTTGAAATAAAAATTCGATTTTTATATATTGAACTTTGAAATAAAAATTCGATTTTTATATATTGAACTTTGAAATAAAAATTCGATTTTTATATATTGAACTTTGAAATAAAAATTCGATTTTTATATATTGAACTTTGAAATAAAAATTCGATTTTTATATATTGAACTTTGAAATGGAAATTCGATTTTTATATTTATTGAATAACATAGTAAAAATTCGATTTTTACATATGTAGTGAAAGCGGACAACGAAGGTGACAAAAATGGCGAAACGACGAAGACTTCTGCAAATGAAGAGCCGTGGAGCTAGGATAGCTATAAGTGAGAATTTCTCACCTTTCAATTTATTTTTCTAGTTATATATATACTAGGATGCAGACGGTGCTTAGTAGCACCCGACACCCGTCCACAGACCATGGACTTGTTTGTTTGACTGTTTGGTGATTGATTGTGATATTGGTTTGAATGTGGTTTGTGGTGTGAAAAATCGAATCGATAAATTGGTTAGGATTAGACGTGCGCCGTTATAAGGCGAAGGAGTAAGGCTAGGTTAGACCCTTACTCCAAAGTTTGTGGTTTGCATAACGAATTGATTTGATTGATGTGTGAATGGCGTGGGCCTTCACTAGACCGGGGATAAGGCTAGGCCTTGTCCCGTTTCTAGTATCGTGCCGTTATGCCGCCGAAATTTTCTAAAATAAGTTAGAAAAATAAAATTAGCATTTTATTTAACGAATGAACTGAATATAAATTCATATGTTAAAATAAAATGTGTTATCGTTAAAAATATAATTTTTAACGTGAATGTGAATAAATAAATATTCATTTACAAACCAGACGGTTTGTTTATGTACACCTATTTGAATGACGTTGATTGGGTCGATAAATTTTACACATCGCCTAACTGCACAAATAAAATATGTGTTTGATTGTTTGAAACCCCACACGGGTGTTAGGATGAAATTTGAAGTTCACTCATCCTGATTTATTAAATATGTCGATCGATTGATTGACAAGCTGCTATAAGCGTTAAATGTCTATATTTGATGCTTATACAGTGTAGTGCACTTTGGTTGATGGTTGATTATTCATCGTTGTTGATATATACATGTGTTGTAGAAAATCCATATAATTAACATTATATGGTAATTGATTGGGCCTCATTCCAGTTTCGAGAAAAATAGAAATATTTGAAATAGAAATATTTGAAATAGAAATATTTGAAATAGAAATATTTGAAATAGAAATATTTGAAATAGAAATATTTGAAATAGAAATATTTGAAATAGAAATATTTGAAATAGAATATTTGAAAATAGAAATATGTGAAGCCGTGAGGATTAGATTGACGCCATTTTGACGTGAACGATATTTATATCGATTTTATTCATTTTAAAATGAATATTGAAACGTGATTTCGAAATCGAATATTTTGAAATGAATTGAATTGAAAACGATTTCGAAATGAATTGAATTGAAAACGATTTCGAAATGAATTGAATTGAAAACGATTTCGAAATGAATTGAATTGAAAACGATTTCGAAATGAATTGAATTGAAAACGATTTCGAAATGAATTGAATTGAAAACGATTTCGAAATAAATTGAATTGAAAACGATTTCGAAATGAATTGAATTGAAAACGATTTCGAAATGAATTGAATTGAAAACGATTTCGAAATGAATTGAATTGAAAACGATTTCGAAATGAATTGAATTGAAAACGATTTCGAAATGAATTGAATTGAAAACGATTTCGAAATGAATTGAATTGAAAACGATTTCGAAATGAATTGAATTGAAAACGATTTCGAAATAAATTGAATTGAAAACGATTTCGAAATGAATTGAATTGAAAACGATTTCGAAATAATTGAATTGAAAACGATTTCGAAATGAATTGAATTGAAAACGATTTCGAAATAAATTGAATTGAAAACGATTTCGAAATGAATTGAAAACGAATTCAAATTGAATTGAAAGCGATTTCGAAATAAATTGAATTGAAAACGATTTCGAAATGAATTGAATTGAAAACGATTTCGAAATGAATTGAATTGAAAACGATTTCGAAATGAATTGAATTGAAAACGATTTCGAAATGAATTGAATTTTAAAACGATTTCGAAATGAATTGAATTGAAAACGAATTCAAATGGAATTGAAAGCGAATTGAAATGAATTCAAATTGAATTGAAATTTGAATTGAATAGAAATGAATTTTGAAACGAATTTATAAAGAAGAATTCAATTTTGATTTGAATTGAAAAGGAAGTTGAAATTGCTTTTGAAACGAATTTAAAACCATTTATATAATTCGTTTTTAAATAGTAATCGACGAAATATATATTATATATATTATATATATAATATAATGGCTGAATAGAACGCGCCGCGCTGCGGCAGTTCGCGAATTTCGATCATTTGTTTCAAACGGACATTACGGGAGATCCGACCGTCGGATTCTCCTAAAACCGGAACCGTTGGGTTCGTATCGAAAAGAGCTTTCTAATGAATGTTAGAAATTTGAAATCTAACGGTTGGATTTGGAGATACGTCCAAATCAAATTCGAAAAAGGTCGCTGTAAGTGCAGTTCGATGGCCGTTAATGGAAATCGACCGTACGGGCCTTGATAAAATTATTAAAAATAGTAATAATTTGTGTAAAATCATAAGAAATGATTTGTGAAAGTTTGGGATGAAAAACTCCATATTTGAAAAGATAAAAATAGATTTTTATCGAAATGAACTAGTTTTGAACTAGAATTATAATTCTATTTATTTTTAAATAAATAAATTGAATTTGAAATGGTTTGAAATAACCAAAATTTCCAATGATTGCATTGGAGTGGATTTGAATCGAAATTGTCTTCGGAATATTTCGATGTTGGAATTCGTGATATTACAGGTGTTGTTATGGAAATTTGAAAGATATATATGTATATCGTTATTTCCAATACGACATTTGTTAATCGTAGAATTTGATATTGAATATAGGCCGATATAGTTTCTATTCAGAGCCTTGTATTGAATATCGAATGTGATTTGGGTTTGTCGTGAATGGTGTCTTCACTAACACTGTTCTTGAACCCAGTTGAGAAAAGATTTAAATCTTTTTATTTAGATTTAATGAAGTGTACCAATTAAATGATATTTATTTGGAATTGAATTGATATTGATTTTTGGTTTATCGTGAACAGTGTTTTAAATAACACTTGTTCTTTAACCCGATAATTAATGGGATGTGACTTTGGGTTTATCGTGAACCGTGTTTTAAATGACACTGATTCTTAACCCAGTCACAGATTAAAACTAAGTGGAGTTTTAATGAATCTTTAATTAGATTGAAAAGATCGAGAATGGAGTATCACCAGTTTTGCTCCAGGCGATAGTTAAATCTTTAATTAGATTTGAATGTGAAATTTAGAAACTAACTGGCGGTTAGCCAAGCAGAATGGTTTTCTGGATATTGATCTGATGTTGGTTTCGGCCTTCGGGGTTAATATTTGGGGAATTATTCTCTTGATTAATTTACGGTTAGTGACTAATGAATTGGAATGAGGCGTATGTTGTGTTTGTGTAACACTTTTATAATATATCGCGAGTTATTCGGAAAGACCGGGTTTATCCCATCTGAATAACTGATACGACGATAAGTCGAAGATGAAGACGATGGTCGAAGACCGGAAGTCTTCACGTCGTTTGGGTGATAACTGATGATCTTGATGGGCTGTACACCCAAGAAGATGGAAACAGTTAGTGATCGTCCAGACGTACTTGGAGATCGATGGATATGCGGGGTACTAGGTGCCTCCGGTTTCGTTCAGACCCAGAACGGACTTGTAAATGGACTGTGTGTCTGACATCGGATTTCATTCTGTGTGACTGATATCGGTTGCATAGGATGGCTTGCCTGTGTGGCATGCTAAGATGCAAATGATCGAGGCTTCTGTTGAAAAGCAAAGTCTTGTGGTGATGATCAAAGCACGGCCTTTGTGGCGTACGCTTTGTGTAACGTTTACCTCGCGTGTTTCACACCCGGTATGAACCAAAAACGGGAGACGGACCTCAGGGAGGGCATGCGTTTCTTTCTAGCTAGAAGTGGCGTCAGTGGTTTTACACCGCCTGACGAGTTTGACTTATGTGGTTGTTGCTGTTGCGAGGCGCCTCGGTTATATCGGTTTCGGCCGAATGCATTCTGGTCGGCTGACGGACCAGACTTACACCCATAGGGTGGGGAGACGTATTGTTCAGGCATAATAATCCACTCCGTGTGGACCGGCCCTGACGATCCAAGGCTTGCCTGCGCGCTTGCCTGAGACATGGGCTAGATTGTCTCGAATCGGTTGAGGACTATCTTTTGCCTCGGTTCATAGATGGAAACCCAATTTCCAAATACGAGACTTTGCGGTTTTGATTGTATATCCTATATATGGCGACATAGTGGGATGGGGCGCTCATGCCGCCTATGATTGATACTTATGATTTGAAGTGTTTTATATACTATGCACTTATAATAGTATCAAATGATTTGTTTTAAACGTATCAAGCATTCTTTGGCTGTTATAAGGGAAAACCCTATCCTCGACTGCGTTGCATTGTGTGATGGGACCTGGGTCTTATAACAGCTTCATTTTTCTTTATTTAGCATTGCGCTGTTGGTTTTATGCACTGGTATTCTTGGAGGAAACCCGTTCCGTGTTATACGGCGTGGTCCCTTGATTTACCTAATGATTTGAAATAAAGATTAATAACTGTTTTAGTTCTCACACCAGTCACATGACTGACCTGGAGTTTATTGTTTTAACTAAACTCTGGGTGCCCCTATTTTCGACACGGTCAGCTAGTAGTTTTGGTTTTGCAGATTTATATTCACAGGATCCTGGTTTACAGCTGGAACGATATCCGAAAGCTTTGTATCCGTATATCTCATTCTAGTTGTGTATTGTATTATTTTCCGCTGCTATGTATTTAAATGTAATTTAAATCTCTGATATTTCTGTGTAATATTCATTTATACTCTGTATATTCTTGTAATCTGATGCATTGTTGTAATATACAATGAATATGTTCTTCTGTATGCGTTCTGCTGTGGCTTGTTCTCGAACTATCCGACGCTTTCCTTTACGGGGAGGTTGCGGGTCTTTAAAGTTGGTATCAGAGCTTTGGTTTACAAAGCTCAGAGAACAAGGCACATTAGAACCATACGAAAGAATTCATCAGATATTGGATTAGTAATATCCAATTAGAATGACTCGTTAGAGATGGGATCAGTAGTATCCTAGAACGAGTGTGAAGAGTATATTTTTTTCAAGTGAAAACAAATTTTGTTTTGAAAATTAAATCAATCATTCGTATTTGATTTTCTATTTATATTGAGTTGGACAATCCAGTATATATAGATTTTGCGTATACGTCTGATCCGCGTGTATTCGAAGTTTTAATATATTGGATAGATATAGAATCACACTCTAGTCGCCCGGAGAAGGTACTGATGATAGCACGTGCATCATCGGTATTTATGTTCGTGTCTCGAAGGTGTGATTTTCTATATATTTCCATTAGGCTGGTGTGAGAACCCAAAACTTATATATAGCTAGAATACATTGTTGTGAATTGGCATCAAAAACATGATTTTTGTATATGTATCAAAATTATGAATTTGAAACTCTAATTCACTAATTGATTGATGTTTGTGTTGTTTGTTGAATTGTTTGATAATTTTTAACCAATTAGCCTGATTGAATCATATATTGACTTATATTGAAAATTGGTCGCATTTGCTTGCATACATGTATATCTTTTGGAACAGGTCATAGCAAGGAGGCTAGAGCCAGAGAATAAAATTTGTTTGCCCGACAAATAGGTACATGTTTACTACATAATTTCCTGTTTTGTTTGGGTGATGATGATTTTGTGAGCCTATTGGCTAGCCGCTTGGCTTTTTCTTTTTCTTTTTGAGATCTGAAGGACCGGGGAAGCTATTTGAAATTCCCCGATGCTCCCATTGCAGGGGAGGTTATGGCGAAATTTTTCGAAAATTTAGGGTGTTAGCCAAATTTTTGAAATTTTAGAAGTTCTCAGAAACTGAAAGTTGGAGAATGGAAGCCAAATCGAACGTAGAGCTGAATAATCAAACCACTTTCGACTTTGTTCCTTTTCGAGGACGAAAAGTTTTAAGTGGGGGAGATTGTAACAACCCGGAAAATCTGGGCAGTTTGAAAATTTTATTTTGGCAATTTTAGCGAATTTTGATTATTTAAAATGAATTATTTTAAATAATATCGACAATAAATTTATTTTGAATATAATTCGAACGTATATATTATACGCGTCGTCGTTAGAATATAAATAATTATATATAATTATAAATAGAATTGAAAATGGCGCGGGTAGTTCGATAATTCGATTTCAAACTTCAATTGAATGTACCGGGTGCAAAACAATCCGGATTTTAGTGAAACCAAAAATAATGGAATCTAATAGTGAATATCTTTCCAGCGAATCCGAAAAATCAAGATTTCATATCGGGAATCAAAAGATATGTCCAGTTGAAAATTCTGAATAGTCCGCTATGGAATTCAGGCCCTTAAAAATGGACATTTTGCAAACGACCTCGGATTTCGACGAAACCAGTTTTGTTGGATCCGCAGTGCCAAGTTATTGCTAAATTCCAAATTTCATAATTTTTCGAATCAATATGTGAGCGTGGCAAAGGAAAACGCGTTTGACCTGTTTCAGTTGATTTTAATCGACTGGAAATTGGCCATTTTTCTAACGGTCTCAGAATTCGACGAAACTAGTTTTGTTAGGACCGTATCGTCAATACGAAGCTAGAAAATATTTTTCTGCAATTTTTCTAGTTAGTATGTGACCCCGGTAATTTGAAATGTACGTTTAAAATTCAATATAGTGATTTAAATGTAAATTCAAAGGAAACTGATCGAAACGGTCAAATCAGCTTGCGATACATGTCCCATTGTGTTCGGAATGGGGGTGAAACGCTATGGACGACAGGCGGTGGGCCTCGTTTCGAGTTCGTATTTAAAGGTCAACTTTTTTCGAATAAAATAATTAAAATAATAATAATAATAAAAAAAAAAAAATATATATCTTCTTTCCCTTTTATACGTTGGCCCCCCCCCTTCTGCAGATCGAATAAAAATAAATAAAAAAAAAACCCCCAAGAAAATCGCGCCTCCCTCCTCCTGTCGGCGCCACCCTTTGCCAGAGCCGACCGCCGCCTCCGCCGAGTCCACCTCCCCCTCGCGCCCATCCTCTGATGAACCCCGCTCGAGCCTCGCGACCCCTGGACCCCAACCCCAAATCGCCACGCCCAGCAAACCACCGCAAATCGAAACCCTAGCCCCCAAGCCACTGTCGCCTCGCGGCTGCTCCACCGCCGACCTCCGATGCTCGCTCCCCTCTCCCTATCCTCTGTTGACCAAAGACTGTAAGTTTAGTTTTGTTTTATTTGTTTATTTTCTTTTATCTGTAAATTTTATTAATGTTTAAAAACTGTTTTATTAAAAATTGAAAAACTGATTTTAGTTAAATAGAAAAAAAACAGTGAGCATTTTTAATATGACATTATTTATAAAATCAGTTTTCTTATATATATATATCTTTTTAGAAAAGTTTAGAATTGATTTTGTTAACAAGCGAAAAGATTTGATTTTTGGTTAACTTTTATATATGTATATCATTATTTTTGAAATACAAGACATGAGTTGTTTTTGAAAATAAAGTTAGCGATGTTTTTAAAATATAAAGAAAGGATTTTTAAGATGTATAAAGTTGGGATTTTTAGAATTAAAAATAGGTTTTTTATTTATTAAACTTCAAACTAAAAATTCGATTTTTATCTATTAAACTTCGAACTAAAAATTCGATTTTATCTATTAAACTTCGAACTAAAAATTCGATTTTTATCTATTGAACTTTGAAATAAAAATTCGAATTCGATTTTTATCTATTGAACTTCGAACTAAAAATTCGATTTTTATCTATTGAACTTCGAACTAAAAATTCGATTTTTATCTATTAAACTTTGAAATAAAAATTCGATTTTTATATATTGAACTTTGAAATAAAAATTCGATTTTTATATATTGAACTTTGAAATAAAAATTCGATTTTTATATATTGAACTTTGAAATAAAAATTCGATTTTTATATATTGAACTTTGAAATAAAAATTCGATTTTTATATATTGAACTTTGAAATAAAAATTCGATTTTTATATATTGAACTTTGAAATAAAAATTCGATTTTTATATATTGAACTTTGAAATAAAAATTCGATTTTTATATATTGAACTTTGAAATAAAAATTCGATTTTTATATATTGAACTTTGAAATAAAAATTCGATTTTTATATATTGAACTTTGAAATAAAAATTCGATTTTTATATATTGAACTTTGAAATAAAAATTCGATTTTTATATATTGAACTTTGAAATAAAAATTCGATTTTTATATATTGAACTTTGAAATAAAAATTCGATTTTTATATATTGAACTTTGAAATAAAAATTCGATTTTTATATATTGAACTTTGAAATAAAAATTCGATTTTTATATATTGAACTTTGAAATGGAAATTCGATTTTTATATTTATTGAATAACATAGTAAAAATTCGATTTTTACATATGTAGTGAAAGCGGACAACGAAGGTGACAAAAATGGCGAAACGACGAAGACTTCTGCAAATGAAGAGCCGTGGAGCTAGGATAGCTATAAGTGAGAATTTCTCACCTTTCAATTTATTTTTCTAGTTATATATATACTAGGATGCAGACGGTGCTTAGTAGCACCCGACACCCGTCCACAGACCATGGACTTGTTTGTTTGACTGTTTGGTGATTGATTGTGATATTGGTTTGAATGTGGTTTGTGGTGTGAAAAATCGAATCGATAAATTGGTTAGGATTAGACGTGCGCCGTTATAAGGCGAAGGAGTAAGGCTAGGTTAGACCCTTACTCCAAAGTTTGTGGTTTGCATAACGAATTGATTTGATTGATGTGTGAATGGCGTGGGCCTTCACTAGACCGGGGATAAGGCTAGGCCTTGTCCCGTTTCTAGTATCGTGCCGTTATGCCGCCGAAATTTTCTAAAATAAGTTAGAAAAATAAAATTAGCATTTTATTTAACGAATGAACTGAATATAAATTCATATGTTAAAATAAAATGTGTTATCGTTAAAAATATAATTTTTAACGTGAATGTGAATAAATAAATATTCATTTACAAACCAGACGGTTTGTTTATGTACACCTATTTGAATGACGTTGATTGGGTCGATAAATTTTACACATCGCCTAACTGCACAAATAAAATATGTGTTTGATTGTTTGAAACCCCACACGGGTGTTAGGATGAAATTTGAAGTTCACTCATCCTGATTTATTAAATATGTCGATCGATTGATTGACAAGCTGCTATAAGCGTTAAATGTCTATATTTGATGCTTATACAGTGTAGTGCACTTTGGTTGATGGTTGATTATTCATCGTTGTTGATATATACATGTGTTGTAGAAAATCCATATAATTAACATTATATGGTAATTGATTGGGCCTCATTCCAGTTTCGAGAAAAATAGAAATATTTGAAATAGAAATATTTGAAATAGAAATATTTGAAATAGAAATATTTGAAATAGAAATATTTGAAATAGAAATATTTGAAATAGAAATATTTGAAATAGAAATATTTGAAATAGAATATTTGAAAATAGAAATATGTGAAGCCGTGAGGATTAGATTGACGCCATTTTGACGTGAACGATATTTATATCGATTTTATTCATTTTAAAATGAATATTGAAACGTGATTTCGAAATCGAATATTTTGAAATGAATTGAATTGAAAACGATTTCGAAATGAATTGAATTGAAAACGATTTCGAAATGAATTGAATTGAAAACGATTTCGAAATGAATTGAATTGAAAACGATTTCGAAATGAATTGAATTGAAAACGATTTCGAAATGAATTGAATTGAAAACGATTTCGAAATGAATTGAATTGAAAACGATTTCGAAATGAATTGAATTGAAAACGATTTCGAAATAAATTGAATTGAAAACGATTTCGAAATGAATTGAATTGAAAACGATTTCGAAATGAATTGAATTGAAAACGATTTCGAAATGAATTGAATTGAAAACGATTTCGAAATGAATTGAATTGAAAACGATTTCGAAATGAATTGAATTGAAAACGATTTCGAAATGAATTGAATTGAAAACGATTTCGAAATGAATTGAATTGAAAACGATTTCGAAATAAATTGAATTGAAAACGATTTCGAAATGAATTGAATTGAAAACGATTTCGAAATAAATTGAATTGAAAACGATTTCGAAATGAATTGAATTGAAAACGATTTCGAAATAAATTGAATTGAAAACGATTTCGAAATGAATTGAAAACGAATTCAAATTGAATTGAAAGCGATTTCGAAATAAATTGAATTGAAAACGATTTCGAAATGAATTGAATTGAAAACGATTTCGAAATGAATTGAATTGAAAACGATTTCGAAATGAATTGAATTGAAAACGATTTCGAAATGAATTGAATTTTAAAACGATTTCGAAATGAATTGAATTGAAAACGAATTCAAATGGAATTGAAAGCGAATTGAAATGAATTCAAATTGAATTGAAATTTGAATTGAATAGAAATGAATTTTGAAACGAATTTATAAAGAAGAATTCAATTTTGATTTGAATTGAAAAGGAAGTTGAAATTGCTTTTGAAACGAATTTAAAACCATTTATATAATTCGTTTTAAATAGTAATCGACGAAATATATATTATATATATTATATATATAATATAATGGCCTGAATAGAACGCGCCGCGCTGCGGCAGTTCGCGAATTTCGATCATTTGTTTCAAACGGACATTACGGGAGATCCGACCGTCGGATTCTCCTAAAACCGGAACCGTTGGGTTCGTATCGAAAAGAGCTTTCTAATGAATGTTAGAAATTTGAAATCTAACGGTTGGATTTGGAGATACGTCCAAATCAAATTCGAAAAAGGTCGCTGTAAGTGCAGTTCGATGGCCGTTAATGGAAATCGACCGTACGGGCCTTGATAAAATTATTAAAAATAGTAATAATTTGTGTAAAATCATAAGAAATGATTTGTGAAAGTTTGGGATGAAAAACTCCATATTTGAAAAGATAAAAATAGATTTTTATCGAAATGAACTAGTTTTGAACTAGAATTATAATTCTATTTATTTTTAAATAAATAAATTGAATTTGAAATGGTTTTGAAAATAACCAAAATTTCCAATGATTGCATTGGAGTGGATTTGAATCGAAATTGTCTTCGGAATATTTCGATGTTGGAATTCGTGATATTACAGGTGTTGTTATGGAAATTTGAAAGATATATATGTATATCGTTATTTCCAATACGACATTTGTTAATCGTAGAATTTGATATTGAATATAGGCCGATATAGTTTCTATTCAGAGCCTTGTATTGAATATCGAATGTGATTTGGGTTTGTCGTGAATGGTGTCTTCACTAACACTGTTCTTGAACCCAGTTGAGAAAAGATTAAATCTTTTTATTTAGATTTAATGAAGTGTACCAATTAAATGATATTTAATTGGAATTGAATTGATATTGATTTTTGGGTTTATCGTGAACAGTGTTTTAAATAACACTTGTTCTTTAACCCGATAATTAATGGGATGTGACTTTGGGTTTATCGTGAACCGTGTTTTAAATGACACTGATTCTTTAACCCAGTCACAGATTAAAACTAAGTGGAGTTTTAATGAATCTTTAATTAGATTGAAAAGATCGAGAATGGAGTATCACCAGTTTTGCTCCAGGCGATAGTTAAATCTTTAATTAGATTTGAATGTGAAATTTAGAAACTAACTGGCGGTTAGCCAAGCAGAATGGTTTTCTGGATATTGATCTGATGTTGGTTTCGGCCTTCGGGGTTAATATTTGGGGAATTATTCTCTTGATTAATTTACGGTTAGTGACTAATGAATTGGAATGAGGCGTATGTTGTGTTTGTGTAACACTTTTATAATATATACGCGAGTTATTCGGAAAGACCGGGTTTATCCCATTCTGAATAACTGATACGACGATAAGTCGAAGATGAAGACGATGGTCGAAGACCGGAAGTCTTCACGTCGTTTGGGTGATAACTGATGATCTTGATTGGGCTGTACACCCAAGAAGATGGAAACAGTTAGTGATCGTCCAGACGTACTTGGAGATCGATGGATATGCGGGGTACTAGGTGCCTCCGGTTTCGTTCAGACCCAGAACGGACTTGTAAATGGACTGTGTGTCTGACATCGGATTTCATTCTGTGTGACTGATATCGGTTGCATAGGATGGCTTGCCTGTGTGGCATGCTAAGATGCAAATGATCGAGGCTTCTGTTGAAAAGCAAAGTCTTGTGGTGATGATCAAAGCACGGCCTTTGTGGCGTAGCTTTGTGTAACGTTTACCTCGCGTGTTTCACACCCGGTATGAACCAAAAACGGGAGACGGACCTCAGGGAGGGCATGCGTTTCTTTCTAGCTAGAAGTGGCGTCAGTGGTTTTACACGCCCTGACGAGTTTGACTTATGTGGTTGTTGCTGTTGCGAGGCGCCTCGGTTATATCGGTTTCGGCCGAATGCATTCTGGTCGGCTGACGGACCAGACTTACACCCCATAGGGTGGGGAGACGTATTGTTCAGGCATAATAATCCACTCCGTGTGGACCGGCCCTGACGATCCAAGGCTTGCCTGCGCGCTTGCCTGAGACATGGGCTAGATTGTCTCGAATCGGTTGAGGACTATCTTTTGCCTCGGTTCATAGATGGAAACCCAATTTCCAAATACGAGACTTTGCGGTTTTGATTGTATATCCTATATATGGCGACATAGTGGGATGGGGCGCTCATGCCGCCTATGATTGATACTTATGATTTGAAGTGTTTTATATACTATGCACTTATAATAGTATCAAATGATTTGTTTTAAACGTATCAAGCATTCTTTGGCTGTTATAAGGGAAAACCCTATCCTCGACTGCGTTGCATTGTGTGATGGGACCTGGGTCTTATAACAGCTTCATTTTTCTTTATTTAGCATTGCGCTGTTGGTTTTATGCACTGGTATTCTTGGGAGGAAACCCGTTCCGTGTTATACGGCGTGGTCCCTTGATTTACCTAATGATTTGAAATAAAGATTAATAACTGTTTTAGTTCTCACACCAGTCACATGACTGACCTGGAGTTTATTGTTTTAACCTAAACTCTGGGTGCCCCTATTTTCGACACGGGCAGCTAGTAGTTTTGGTTTTGCAGATTTATATTCACAGGATCCTGGTTTACAGCTGGAACGATATCCGGAAAGCTTTGTATCCGTATATCTCATTCTAGTTGTGTATTGTATTATTTTCCGCTGCTATGTATTTAAATGTAATTTAAATCTCTGATATTTCTGTGTAATATTCATTTATACTCTGTATATTCTTGTAATCTGATGCATTGTTGTAATATACAATGAAATGTTCTTCTGTATGCGTTCTGCTGTGGCTTGTTCTCGAACTATCCGACGCTTTCCTTTACGGGGAGGTTGCGGGTCTTTAAACTTGCGTTGCCACCGCTTACCCGTTTTGACCTCTTACAATCAAATACAGTAAACATGTCCCGTCCTCGATTTGGGTCGAGCTCACAAAGATACTTAATGGGTTACTGGTTTGAAAAGGGCCCACATGCTTGACACAAGCCTTCCACCTATGCTTGGTCCCCACTGAGTTTTCCCCACTTAACCCCATTCTTATTAATGTCTTCTTACATGTTTCAATCTTGGTTAAGTGCATCTAATCGTATTTCACATGCCACCCAAGGCACCCACTTAATTTCACATTCCACCCAAGGCTCCCACTTAACCCCCATGTCCCACCACACCTTTATCTGGTTAAGTGTTACTTAATTCATTAGAACTGTAACCTTGTAAAGACCTCCCACATTAGTCTGACATTTGCGGTTGCTGGATATGCCGGGCGGGTCCAGGCAGTCTTACACCACAAACGAGCCTAACCTCGTGTCTTCACAATTGTTACGCATTTAATTCGTGCCTTTTACCTCTCACATTAGACTGGCATTTGTGACTGCTAGATTTGCCGGGCTGGTCCGGGCAGTCTTACACCACAAAAGATTCTAACCTCGTGTCTTAGGCGGTTAATTATTACACATCTTTATTTAATTCCAAATTGGATTAATATCCCTATTCAAATTTGTCAATAAATTCCAAACTTATTTATGTCCATAATTGTCTCTTAAAATTATGTCCATAAATACCAATTATGCCAATTAATGTCTCAAATTAAGCCAATTCACAGTTTATGTATATTCAATATTATCCCATCATCCCCATGTTGTTCGTACGTTTTCATATGACATATGTTGGACTCGCAAATAGTCTAACTTATAAAAAGAAAAACAACATCACATAACAATTAAATAGATCTAAGGATCATGACATAAGATTACATAGCCAATAATTAGCACATGAATTTCATTCAAACTAGCATATGATACAAAACTAGCATAGGCAATGGGCATAAACTTGCATAACTTATGTATTGCTATAGATCCAAACATAAAGGTGTGAACTTGCATAAGGATCTAAACATAAAGATGTAAATTTGCATATAGATCTAAACATAAAGATGTAAACTTGCATATAGATCTAAACATAAAGATGTAAACTTGCGTATGGGTTTAAACATAAAGATGTAAACTTGCATA
Source organism: Allium sativum (assembly GCA_030737875.1). Lineage (NCBI taxonomy): Eukaryota > Viridiplantae > Streptophyta > Magnoliopsida > Asparagales > Amaryllidaceae > Allium > Allium sativum. The sequence continues at coordinate 18,770 of JASFAX010001644.1, read as the reverse complement.
TGGATCTAGAAATAAAGGTTAATGTCACATAAACTAGCATATGCATATACATGTCTCACATATATTTTAACAACCCAAACTTGCATAAGATTCATACATGAATATATGATCCAATCATCACAAAATTGCATAAGATATATGATTCAACTTGCATAAGATTCACATAAGAACTACATATGATCGAACTTGCATAAGACTAACATATGATTCAACACCACAAACATACATATAATTTACGTTATATGATTCAAAATCATATTCTCATAATCCCAATTATATCTTATCATAAGTAAATTAATTAATTATCTTGTGAAAGCTATCATACTCACAATTAAAAAGAATAGTCTTGTCTTTCTGGGATATGTATTCTGAAACTGAATTGCTCGCCTTTGATGTAGACTAATCGTTATTTAGATTTGATTTGATTTTGATTCAAGCTTTTATCTTGCTTTAGGGTTGAAAGTGTATGGCGGCTACTCTAGGTTCACCATTGACGGCATGGCGGCTCTTGTTATGAATTAATGTGATTAGGGTTAGGGGTTTAGGAGTGTTTTTATAGAAGTTTAATTTAATAAGAGCCGTTGGATTAACCTAGGGATTACCAGAACCATCAGGACCACTCAGATGCCACATCAGCCCTTAGGGCGAATTGGGCCACGGATTGACAGCCAAACACCCTGGATTGACCCCTAGTCGACTCAACAGAGCTAGGGTCGACTCCAAAATGGTGCGGTTCGGCTATTCCTCCTCCCGATTCGTTGTTTTGAACTTTTTTTTAATATTATATATATATATATATTTCTTTCATACGCATACAAACTTCAAGGCCTAATAACTTCTTCATTAGTTATCCGTTTTATGCAAAACAAATGTCTATCTTGACCCAAAATTTTGAGATGAACATAATAGCGCAACCCATTTCACTTAATTCTTCTTCTAAAAATTAAGTATACTTTAATTTGTGAATTTTAATGTTATAAAATTACGGGGTGTTACATTCTCCCCTCCTTAAAGGATTTCGTCCCCGTAATCTCTATGTTAAGAAGAATGTATCCTACCAACAAATCATCCATCTACTCAACCATCATCCACAAGCATCCATTTTCCTTAATGAAATTTCTAATGCTATATGAAGTTATGCAAAAATGTGTGTATATGTTCCTTATCTAATGCAAAGTTCAGGTGGTCCACTGATTCATTTGACCTCCTTAATGCAAATCATGATAGTGCCATGCATCCATTATGTATGCGAAAGAATCGTATCGATACATATTATTTCTAGATGTGTGCAAAACCAATCATCAAAATGCAGCATCCATATGATAACACAACCATTATACTTCCATTAATTTAGATATGCACATGCATTTATATGCAACATGAAGGTGATTGAGTCGATCTAGTGCCTAATGTGTGTGTACATGCATCCACGAGCAACCACTAGTAACCACTTGCATCCATTTGCATCCACCAAACATTACATTTCCCAAACACATGTTTGCAACCATAGGGTTCTTCCTAACTAAAGATTGAAGATGTCATCGCAAAGATAATACTAAAAGATAGGACAAGTGTCAACAAAGTGGTAGAAAAAGGAGAAATTAAAACATACCCTCAAAAAGGAAAGGGTATAGCGTACGCATTTTGTCTTCCGTCTCCCTAGTCGCGTCTCTTTGATCATCTCCCCATTGCACTTTGACCAACTGACCTCTTTGTTGCGAAGCTTTTTGACCTCCGATCCGAGAATGCATGTACGAGCTCGTCTGATCGTGGCATTGCGCTCTACTTCTACTTCTTCGAGCGTGCTCGGCTCTACCACTTCCGCCGTATCGTGTAAACATTTACGCAAATGCGAAACGTGAAACACGTCATGAACTCCGCTGAGCTTCTCTGGTAACTTTACTCTATACGCCATCTGTCCAATCCTCTCCGTAATTGGAAAGGGTCCTACGAACCTCGGTGCCAACTTCCCTACTGATCCAAAATGGACTACGTTTCTTAACGGTGACACCTTAACAAAAACCATGTCGCCAATATTGAATTCAAGATCGGTTTGTCGAGTATCAGCATATGACTGCTGTCGGTCCTATGCCATCTTCATTCGCCGTCGAATCAGGTATATAATCTCCGAAGTCTCCCTAATCATGTCGGGTCCAAGCAAAACCTTATCGGTGGGTTCCCACCAACATGTAGGTGATCGGCACTGTCATCCATAAAGAGTCTCAAAAGGTGCCATGTTAATGCTAGCCTGAAAACTATTATTATAGGCGAACTCCACTAGTGAAAGTTGTTCTTCCCATGTTCTTCCAAAGTCTAGGATGCATAGTCTCAGAAGGTCTTCTAGAACCCGATTTACTCTCTCGGTCTGGATGTCCGTGTGAGGGTGATAAGCGGTACTTAAGCATAATTTTGTTCCATCCGCCTCTTGTAAGCTTTTCCGAAATTCGCTTATGAAAATAGGATCTCTATCGCTCACAATGCTAGAGGGTATGCCGTGCAAACAGACTATCTCTCGAAGGTAAATAGATGCTAACCACACGGCGGTTCTTCTACTTTTAATGGGAATAAAATAGGCACTTTTGGTAAGTCTGTCTACAATTACCCAAATCCCCGTATTACCCTTCCTTGATGTTGGTAACCCATCTACAAAATCCATGGAAACGCTTTCCCATTTCCAAAGCGGAATCTCAAAGGGATGGAGCAAACCTATAGGCTTCTTTTGCTCCGCCTTGACTTGTTGGCACACTAAGCATCTGGCAACGAACTCGGCCACGTCCTTCCTCATTGTGGCCAAAAGAAAACTCGCTTCATATCCCTATACATCTTATCACCACCGGGATGTATGGTCATCTTAGAGCGATGTGAGTCTTCAAGAATTGCCTTCTTCAAACTTTCATCTTGTGGTACGCAAAGTCTTCCATCTCTACGTAGCCAACCTCTCTTATCTACAGCATATCTATCAAGATGACTCGAGGACTCCCCTCCTATAAGCTTGCCTACTATCACAACCAACTGTGGGTCATTTCGTTGTGCCTCTCCAACTTGACCCAAAAGTGTAGGTTGCACCTCTAACGATGCCAAAAATTCGGGTACATAATCAACAGAGGGTCTAAAGTCAAAGGAAGATATATACATATATATATATACACTCCAAACTATGCCGCTCTACGAACAAAGGAATTAAAGTTAACTTCTTTCTACTTAAGGCGTCGGCTACAACGTTACCCTTGCCAGGGGTATATGCGATCTAAAAATCGTAGGATGCCAAAAACTCAATCCATCTCTGTTGCCTCAAGTTTAGGTCCTTCTGAGAGAATAAGTACTTTAGCGACTTATGGTCTGTATACAACTCAAACCTCTCATCAAGCAAATAATGACGCGATGAATTAAGCTAAAAAACTATGGCCGCCAACTCTAAGTTGTGGGTAGGGTAATTTTTCTCATGGGCTTTCAACTGTCTTCCACCATAGCATATCACCCTTACCTCTTGCATTAAAACTACGCCAAGCCCTGTCCCCCAAGCATCGGTATATACAGCGAATGTCTTACTCCCATCTGGCAAAACTAAAACTGGAGCTGTCGTCAAAGCCCTCTTTAGACGTTGGAAAGCATCGTCACAGTCAACATCCCAAGTAAAAGTCAATTTCTTCTTCATTAATCGAGTGAGAGGGGCTGATATCTTCGCGAAGTCCTTAATGAACTTCCTATAATAGCTAGCTAGCCCTAAAAAGCTTCTTACTTCTATTGTGTTCTTAGGAGTTTTCCAATCTTGGATTTCCACCACCTTGGAGCGATCCACATCTATCCCTTCCTTAGAGACCACGTGTCCTAAGAACCTCACTTCTTTTCTCTAAAAATGGCACTTGGAGAACTTAGCTTTTCGCTGATGCGCTCGTAGGGTCTCTAAGACTTCCCTAAGATGTAAGGCATGCTCTTCTTCATTTTTAGAGAAAACCAGAATATCATCTACAAAGACTACCAAAACTTGTTTAGAAACTCCCTAAACACCCTACTCATTAAGTCAACAAAGTATGTGGGTGCATTCGTCAAACCAAAAGGCATGACGAGCCACTCAAAGAAATCGTCAGGAGTTCTAAAGGCAGTCTTATCGATGCTATCTTCAGCCACCCTTAGCTGATGAAACCCTGTGGCTAAATACAGTTGCGAGATAACTAAAGGACCCACCAACTAATCGAATAAATTGTCTATCCTTGGCAAGGGGTGCCTGTTCTTCTTTGTTAGCTTATTTAGCTCTCTATAGTCCACACACAATCTAAGTGAACCATCATCTTTTGTAGCAAAAATGACTGGAGCACCCCACTCCGAAATACTTCTTCTTATGAACCCTTTCTCAAGAAATTCTTTCACTTTCTTACTAAGTTCTCTTCTCTCTCTTGGAGCCATGTGGCGCACTGGTAATGCAACTGGCTTTGCATTATCTACTGGATATATTCGAAAGTTTATCTCGCGCCTTGGGGGTAAACCTCGAACTTCATCGAAGACGTCACTATATTCGTGGACCACACGAAGAGATTTCAAATCATCATCGGATGCGTCTAGGGATTCTAGGTAGCTAAGCATTACCGGACCTCTAGGGTCACAAGAAATATCAAGGGTCTTTCCATAATGAGTCAACAATCTAACTACCCTTCTTTCACAATCTTGGATGCCACCGTATCTAGTTAGCCAATTCATACCTAGGATCAAGCCGTAGCCCACGAAGCGAAGAATAAAGGCGTTGCATTCAAACCCAATGCCCAAGATAGACACTCTCAAATCCCGACAAATCGTAGAAAGATGAGCCGAACCACCAGTAGGATTTGAGACTACTTTGGGATCCGTAACTAGACTAGTATTTAGGTGCAGTGTTTCAACTAATGAAACAAATACAAACGAGTGTGAAGCGCTAGAGTCAAACAAAGTACGAATAGGGTGATCAAAAAGAAAAACTAAACTTTCAATGGAAATGTTTCTACCTCTCTCCTGTCCTGGTGCGATGAGAGCCTGAATTTGCCCTCTCGACTGCCCTCGTGCCATGGGAGCCAGAAGCTGCCCTCCAAAAGTTCTTTGCCCTTGCCCCTGTTTCCTTGGGCAGTCCTTAACTAGATGACCTGCCTCTCCATAGTGGAAACAACCAGTCTTCTTCTTTTTCCTACAGTCTTTTCTCAGATGGCCTGGTATCCCACAATTAAAGCACTTCTTCTTTCCTTTGTCATTATTGTTCTTCCCACCTTTCTTGTTTTGTTGTTGTGGCTTCTTCTGGTCTCCTTTCAACTCCGGTGCCTTACTAGCATTCGCACTTTTCTCTTTGTCATGCATAAGCGCCATGTCAACCAGTTTCTCAAAGGTAGCCCCCATCGGAATATGGGTCATCGCCAACCCATGTTGCGGCTCATTCAAACCTTTAACGAACCTCAGCGCCTTCTTCTCAGGTGTGTTTTCCAATTCCAAGCCAAATCTTGCCAACTAATTGAACTTGTTGACGTACTCCTTTACTGATAAATCCCCTTGCTTCAACGCCAAGAATCTTTCCATATATAAATTCTCTTCTGCTTGTGAGAGAAACTTCATTTCAAACCTTCGCTTGAAATCCTTCCATGTCTCCACCGTACGCTCTCTGTTCGTGACCTCCCACCAAAACGAGGCATCGTCTTTCATTAACAAAGCAGCCAATAGGGCCTTCCTTCTATCTTCTACTTCGAAAATACCAAGTAGATCTTCCACCTCCTTAAGCCAATTTTGAGCTTCAACAAATGTCTCTGATCCATGAAAAGGTTTCCTGCCCATTGTCCTAAAATCTTTGCATATCTTTGCAAAAGTATCAACACGGGGAGGAGGAGGAGGAGGAGCATTTGCTGGGCCTGTGACATTGGCCCTAGCTTCCAGATACCTTCTAAACCATCTTGGTATCGGTATCCCCTCTGGTATCTTGGGAATTCCAGACATGCTGAAAAGAAAATGAAGAGATTCAAAATGGAGAATTCGAAAGAAAGATATATGGCTCTTGGGGTTATATTTTTAAAACAAAATTTTCTCTTGAAAATACTTTCCTTAGAACATACTTTTTAAAGTATTTCTTTACACAATGCTTTTTGAAAAATGGTTTTTCAAAATTCATATCTGGTCCGGTAACCTTCAGCTCGGATACCATGTGTAACACCCCACGTCCATTAATGTCACACACAAAGGGAATGCAATAGCTTCCATGGAGCATATTTAGTGTATAGAACAGAATATAACAAGACATATATAATTAATGGTACTTGAAAAATTTAAAACAGCTTTTATTGCAGCGGAGAAATAGTTTGATTATAACAACTTCATAAACCAAGTACACTTAATATCCGTCTTGATAAATTGTTTCAGAGTACATAAAATAAAAAGCATAAACCCCAACACAAGTAGCCATAAAAGAGATGAGTTGAACTTTACTTTCAGCAATCCAAGCACTTCCAAAAGAGAGAGAAAGAGATCCGAGATCAAGTTCCACTAGTAGTAGTCCCACCCTTGAACCTGGTGTGGGGGGGGGGGGAGGAAGAAAAGAGGCGAAAACAAGGGGGTCAGATAAGGCATAAACCGGTAATTACTATACTACACTACCACTAGCCACCCTAAAAGTTGATCTCGCCTATAGAACTTAATAATGATAATGGTAGTTTCGTGTACCCCTAGCTGCCTTCATAGGTGTCGTCTACCCCTATCTCCACTAGTTATACCCACAATCCCCATTCGATCGGCTCCCTGACTCGTAGATACCCGTGCTGGTCCCACAGTGGGGTGTATCACTCCCCAAAGTGGCAAGTCGATACCACCAAAGATGCACGGCTTATATCTACATGATGCAACACCTACCAGCCCGGGACCACGCACACACATGACCCCGTTGGACTTGTGTTGCCACCGCTAACCCGTTTTGACCTCTTACAATCAAATCCAGTAAGCGTGTCCCGTCCTCGACTTGGATCGAGCTCACAAAGATACTTAATGGGTTACTGGTTTGAAAGGGGCCACCATGCTTGACACAAGCCTTCCACCTATGCTTGGTCCCCACAAAGGTTTCCCCACTTAACCCCGTTCTTATTCATGTCTTCTTAATGTTCCAATCTTGGTTAAGTGCATCTAATCGTATTTCACATGCCACCCAAGGCACCCACATAACCCCTCATGTCCCACCACATGTCTATCTGGTTAAGTGTTACTTAATTCATTAGATTCGTAACCTTGTAAAGATCTCCCACATTAGGCTGACATTTGCGGTTGTTGGATTTGTCGGGTGTGTCTGGGCAGTCTTATACCGCAAATGGGCCTAACCTCGTGTCTTCACAATTTTTACGCATTTAATTCGTGCCTTTGACCTCTCACATTAGACTGGCATTTGTGGCTGTTGGATTTGCCGGGTGGCTCCAGGCAATCTTACACCACAAAATAGTCTAACCTCGTGTCTTAGACGGTTAATTATTACACATCTTTATTTAACCCCAATTTGGATTAATATCTTTATTCAAATTTGTCAATAAATTCCAAATTTATTTATGTCCATAATTGTCTCTTAAAATTATGTCCATAAATACCAATTATGCCAATTAATGCCTCAAATTTATTATATGCCTTTTAAGGCCATTTTATGCCAATTCACAATTTATGTATATTCAATATTATCCCATCATCCCCACGCTATTCGTACGTTTTCATATGATATATGTTAGACTCGCAAATAGTCTAACTTATAAAAAGAAAAACAACATCACATAACACATAAAATAGATCTAAGGATCATGACATAAGAATACGTAGCCAATAACTTGCTTATGAATTTCATTCAAACTAGCATATGATACAAAACAAGCATAGGTAATGGGCATAAACTTGCATAACTTATGTACTGCTATAGATCCAAACATAAAGGTGTGAACTTGCATATGGATCTAAACATAAAGATGTAAACTTGCATATATATCTAAACATAAATATGTAAACTTGCATATAGATCTAAACATAAAATGTAAACTAACATATGTGTCTAAACATAAAGATGTAAACTTGCATATGGATCTAGACATAAAGGTTAATGTCACATAAACTAGCATATTCATATACATGGCTCACATATATTTTAACAACCCAAACTTGCATAAGATTCATACATGAATATATGATCCAATCATCACAAACTTGCATAAGATATATGATTCAACTTGCATAAGATTCACATAAGAACTAACATATGATCCAACTTGCATAAGACTAACATATGATTCAACACCACAAACATACATATAGTTCACATCACATGATTCAAAATCATATTCTCGTACTCCAAATTATATCTTATCATAATTAAATTAATTAATTATTTTGTGAAATCTATCATACTCACGATTAAAAAGAATAGTCTTGTCTTTCTGGGATCTATATTCTGAAATTGAATTGCTCGCCTTTGATGTAGACTAATCGTTATTTAGATTTGATTTGATTTTGATTCGAGCTTCTATCTTGCTTTAGGGTTGAAAGTGTATGGCGGCTACTCTAGGTTCTCCATTGACGGCATGGCTGCTCTTGTTATGAATTAATGTGATTAGGGTTAGGGGTTTAGGATTGTCTTTAGAAGTTTAATTTAATAAGAGCCGTCATATTAACCTAGGGATAACCAGAACCATCAGGACCACTCATATGCCACATCAGCCCTTAGAGCGAATCGGCCCACGGGTTGACAGCCAAACACCCTGGATCGACCCCTAGTCGACCCAGTCCAAAAATGGTGCGGTTCGGCTATTCCTGCTCCCGATTCGCTGCTTTGAACTTTTTTTGAATATTATATATGTATATATATATATATATATATATATATATATATATATATCTCTCATATGCATACAAACTTCAAGGCTTAATAATTTCTTCATAAGTTATTCGTTTTATGCAAACCAAATGTCTATCTTAACCCAAAATTTTGAGACGAACATAATCGCGCAACCCATTTCACTTAATTCTTCTTCTAAAAATTAAGTACACTTTAATTTGTGAATTTTAATGTTATAAAATTATGGGGTGTTACATTTGACCAACTTGACCTCTTGGTTGCGTAATTTCTTGACCTCTGATCCAAGGATGTGTGTAGGAGCTCGTCTAATCGTGGCATCTCGCTCCACTTCCACTTCTCTAAGCATGCTCGGCTCAACCACTTCCGCAGTCTCATGTAAGCACTTAAACAAATGCGACACATGAAATACGTCATGAAGACCACTTAGCTTCTCGGGCAGCTTCACTCTGTAGGCCATCTGTCCAATTCTTTCTGTAATGGGAAATGGCCCTACGAACCTTGGTGCCGATTTACCTACAGATCCAAAGCGAACTACATTCCTCAATGGTGACACTTTAATAAAGACAATGTCTCCAACACTGAACTCAAGATCGGTCCTTCTCTTATCAGCATATGACTTTTGTTAGTCATGTGCCGTATTCATATGTCTTCGAATCAAATTTACCTTCTCCGAAGTTTCCCTGATCATATCGGGCCCAAGCAAAATCTTATCCATAGACTCCTAGCAACAAGTTGTCGATCGGCAAGGTCATCCATATAGAGCTTCAAAAGGTACCATGCCAATACTAGTCTGATAGCTGTTGTTGTAGGCGAACTCTACCAAAGGAAGATGTTCCTCCCACGTCCCTCCAAAGTCCAAGATGCATAGCATCAAAAGATCTTCTATAATCCGATCCACTCTTTCTGTTTAGTCGTCTGTCTGAGGGTGATAAGCGATGCTCAAACACAATTGTGTTGCTACCGCCTCTTGCAAGCTCTTCTAAAACTCACTAGTGAAAATGGGATCTCAATCGCTTACTATGCTAGAAGGTATGCCGTGTAAACGAACTGCCACTCAAAGGTAAACAGATGCTAACCACACCACGGTTCTTTTACTTTTAACGGTAATAAAATGGGTGCTCTTAGTAAGTCTATCTACTACTACCCAAATCCGTGTAATACCCTTCCTTGACCTCGGCAACCCATCGAAGAAATCCATGGAAACACTTTCCCATTTCCACTGTGGAACCTCTAAAGGGTGAAGTAAACCACCAGGCTTCTTTTGCTCAGCCTTGACTTGCTGGCACACTAAGCATTTAGAAACAAACTCAGCCACATCCTTCTTCATTCCGGCCCAAAAGAAAACTCGCTTCATGTCCCTATACATCTTGTCTCCACCGGAATGTATGGTCAGCTTAGAATGATGTGCTTCTTCAAGGATTGTCCTTCTCGAACCCTCGTCTCGAGGTACGCAAAGTCTCCCATCCCTACGCAGCCAACCTTTATCTTTGATTGTATACCTACTAAGATGGCTCGAAGACTCCCCTATGATGAGCTAGTCTACTATCTCTATCAACTGTGGGGTCATCTCGCTGTGCCGCACCTATCTATCCTAAAAGCGTAGGTCGTACCTTTAACGATGCCAACAAACAGGGTACATAATCAATAGAGTGTCTAAAGTCAAAGGTAGAGATATACTCTAAACTCCTCCGCTCGACAAACAAAGGACTCAAAGTCAACTTCTTTCCACTCAAAGCGTCCGCTACAACGTTCCCCTTGCCAGGGGTATATGCAACCTCAAAATCGTAGGATGCTAAGAAGTCCATCCACATCTGTTGCCTTAAGTTTAAATCTTTTTGGGAGAACAATTATTTTAGTGGCTCATGGTTTGTATACAACTCAAACCTCTCACCAAGCAAGTAGTGGCGCCAAGACTTAAGCGCAAAAACTATGGCAGCTAACTCTAAGTCATGGGTAGGTTAATTCTTCTCATGGACTTTCAACTGCCTTCCACCATAACATATCACCCTTCCTTCTGGCATCAAAACTGCTCCAAGTCCTGCCCTGCAAGCATTGGTATACACTGTGAACGGTTTACTCCCATCACGAAAAACTAAAACTGGAGCTGTCATCAATGCCCTCTTCAAACGTTGGAAAGCATCATCATAGTCAACATCCCATGAAAGGGTCAAATTCTTTTTCGTCAACCGTGTAAGTAGGGCTGATATCTTAGAAAAGTCCTTTATGAACTTTCTATAATAGCCCGCCAAACCAAGAAAACTTCTTACTTCTGTTGCATTCTTGTAACCTTCCAATCCTGGATTGCCACCACCTTCGCGGGATCCACTACTATCCCTTCCTCAGAGACCACGTGCCCTAAGAACTTCACCTCCTTTCTCCAAAAATGACATTTGGAGAACTTAGCTTCAAGTTGATGTGCTCGAAGGGTCTCCAAAACTTCCCTACGATGTAGGGCATGCTCTTCCTAGCTTCTAGAGAATATCAAGTTATCATCCACAAAGACAACCATGAACTTGTTTAGAAACTCCCTAAACACCCTACTCTTCAAGTCTATGAAATATGCGGGTGCATTCATCAAACCAAAAGGCATGACGAGACATTCAAAGAAGCCATTGGGAGTCCTAAAAGAAGCCTTGTCTATGCTATCCTTAGCTACGCTCAACTGATGAAATCCTGTAGCTAAGTCCAACTATGAGAAAACCTAAGCACAAACCAACTAATCGAACAAATCATCTATCCTCGACAATGTCTTAACTTTGGTGGAGGGTTATAGGTACAAGACATAGAAAATTTTACAAGACAGATAAATATAAGCAGCGAAATTCAATTATTTATTCCATACGTGGTTCAATACAAAAGCATTACATCAAATTGTCTTAAAATAATTTCCAAAACATTACAACATAATTTCTATCTTGATTATTTAATAAAGAAGCATAAACCATAAATAAAATTGCATAAATCCCCAAGGATATTGTCCAAGAGCCCTAACCAAGGTGAGAGAGAGTCCAAATCATACATCTACTTTCTTGAAGCTTACAAAGAGTCTGACTATGTGACAACCCCAAACCCCGTACTGACGGCGGCAAGGGTAATCTTTGGAATATAACACATAAACATATAATAGCAGAACAATATTAAATAAATACACCAGATAATGTACAAATAATACACTGGATAAACGTAATCATCAGAGTTACACAGTATACAGGATCACACTTAGTACACACACAGTTCAGCTATACATAAATGTCTACAACGGAAAATAAACGTAATTTGTACAATAGGAGCTGAACAGCATAAAAAGAAATAAACGATAGAATCCATCTCCAGCTATCCAGAAAGAGCCTGCTAAAACCTGAACACAAGGCTGCCCTTGTAGAAAAGGGGCACCCGAGTTTGCAAGTGAAACAAACTACGAGTTAGTCATGGGACTGGTATGAGAAATCTACTTAACACATTTTATAATATGGCTAATCACCGGACCACGCCACTTTCGCGGAACGGGTTTACTCCATTGGATTGCCAGTGCTTTACAACAAGTAAATCTTTTAAACATCGCAATGCTTTTTATAAAAATGAAGCCATTATAAGACTCAGTTCCCATCACACAATGCAACGCAAACCGGAGGATAGAGTTTTACCTTATAATGACCAAAATATGCTTGATACGAATATAACACTCAAAATATAAGTTTTGCCGTTTAATTCTTAATCAGACTCCAATTGGAAAATAGTAAGAGAACGATTCCCTAGGTATTAACCCCGAAGGCCGAAACCAACATCTGACCAATACCCAGGAAACCATTCGGCTTAGCTAACCTTCAGTTAGTTTCTAAATTTCACATTCCATATCGTTAATAATAATTTATAACGATTTATTGCTATTTTTATATATTTAAAAATAGCCAATTTATTCAAATGACGCTTCAGGCCATAACGCGACCGTGGCGCTGTTTTTTCTTCAAATTTGATTTACACATATCTGAAAATCTAAATGTTGGATCTTCACAAATTTTATATCATCAGAAAGATCTTTTAAAAACCAATCCAACGGTTTCAGTTTTGGGAAAATCCGACGGTCGGATCTCTCAGTATACTTGTTTGAAGTTTCGATTTCAAAATACGAACTGCAGTGTCATTATTCGATTTAATGTAATTATATTTATATACATATATATAAATATAATCGATTCTGGCGCTGTTTTTCTTTAGATTTGAGTTAAACATTCCAGACAATCCAACCGTTGGATCTTCACAAAGTTGGTGTTGTTGGAAAGATATTTCCAAGACGAACCCAAAGGTTATGGTTTCGGGAAAATCTGACGGTCGGATCTCTCGCACTAATCGTTTGAAATCACGGTTTCAAAACAGGAACTACAGCTTCGTTATTCGATATATTTTGATTATATATATATATATATAATCGATTCTTCGATTTCAAAACCATATTCTTTTCATACATTTGATAAAAATGATATTTTTATCCAACAGACATTTATTTCGACACTTCACTATTTTTAACAATTCATGTATATAATAAAAATGTGATTTTTATTGTAAAACAATTTATTTCAAAACATGACTATTTTATATAGTTCATATAGATGATTAAAAATATGATTTTTATTATAAAACAATTTATTTCAAAACACGACTATTTTATATAGTTCATATGGGTGATAAAAATATGATTTTTATTATAAAACAATTTATTTCAAAACACGACTATTCAACACATGAATTTGTATTCAACGAATGAAATTCTATTCAACACATGAATGTTTTCTATTCAACACATGAATATAGTTTCAACACATGAAAATAATTCCAACACATGAATATTATTGAAAATTTCGGCAGCATAACGGCAGGGTAGTTAAAACCGGGGCCGTCCCTTGTACGGCTCCTCGCTCTACCTTAAAGCCTCGCAGCTTTTGACAATAGGGATTTCATGCATCTAGTTCGCACGCAGGCGGCATGTATATTTTTTTTTCTTTTCCACAAACTAATCCTATGTGGTTTCAACCAAATAATTCTTAACCACAAACAGGTATTTTTCAACCACAATCAATCAATTTCAACCACAAACAATTCTAATCAAGCACTCGCTATCAACCAATTTTCACACCAATCACAACCAATAAATATCGTCCATGGTTTGTGGGCGAGGGGCGTATATATATATATATAATATATATATATATATATATATATTTATATAAGTATATTTCACTTCTATTCAACATATGTATAATTTTTACAACGCATATATAACTCATACATCGAACGTACAACTTATACAATGCTTATACTTGAGGTGTACAACGCTTATATAACTCATACATCGACTATATAATTTATACATCGTCGTTTTCCATATCGTTTATAATTCAGAAATCTCACATTGGGTTCCACTCCACCAAAAATAGCAGAAGGCTCAGGAAAATATTCGGTCTCTTCTAGAATGTGAAAGACATCCGCACCAGTCCACTGTCTCTTGTTTCACTGAATTTCGTCAAGAAATGAAAAAGATATGATTTTTACAGTGAAATCAAAAACCTTAGCGCTTTAAACTGCTATTAAATAGTTTAATATAATTAAAGCTGTACCTCCACTGTTTTTTTCGAAACTAGGTCACGCGATTTCATGAAATCCGTGAAGCGAGATGAAGATCAGAGTGCACCACGTTGTCGGGCTTCGAAAACAACCCCAAGGGGTGCCAACCGCACGCCGTCCGATCGTCGGAGGGGGGTGGCAATTCGCCTCGCGACGGCGAACCTTCAGGGGTTCGATTCGAACAAAATACCTCACGAAAGAAGGAGTACTTGGTATGGATTTGAAGCTCTCGCCGAGCTCTTCAAAATCCTCAACTGTGTCGACGTCTGAAACGAAGCGGTTTGGAAGAAATCGGCACGGGAAGTTTTGAGGGTTTTATCATCGTCGATCTGGAGATAATCGGGGAGAGAGAAATAGGATTGACTAATGATATATTTTTTATATATTTATATATTTTAAAAATCCAAAAATACCCCTTATCTCATACGAACTCCAATCCAAACCCAACGACTGTCATCCCTAGCCAAATACCGCCATTCCGAACACAATGGGATATGCTTCGTAGGCCCATTCGACTGTTTCAGTCAGTTTTCCTTCAAATTAAAATATAAAACATTCAATATTTAATTTGAACATACATTTCAATTTGCCGTGGCCACATATTGATTCTAAAAATTCCCTAAACATAAATCTAGCAATGTATTGACGATTCGGTCCCAACAAAACTAGTTTCGTCGAATTATGAGCCTTTTGAAAAATGGCCCTTTTCTGGTCGATCCAATTTAATAGAAATCGACCAAACACATTTTCCTTTTACCACGCTCACATACTAGCTTCAAAAATTATGAAATTTGAAACCTAGAAATAATTTAACATCCCGGATCCAACAAAAGTGGTTTCGTCGAATTCTGAGGTCGTTTGCAAAATGGCCATTTTCACAGGCTATATAAACTCTATAGCGACCTTTCTAAAAATTCATTTAGCCATAACTTTTGCTTCCCGCTATGAAACTTCGATTTTTCAGATTCGTTAGAAAGATATTCACTAACAGATTTAAATATTTTTAGTTTCAATAAAATCCATTTTGTTTTGCACCCAATACAGTCAGTCAAAGTTTGAATTCAAATTTTGAAACTACCGCGCCATTTCAGGCCTTGTTTATAATTAGAATTAATTATATCTATTTTCAAATGTCGATTCAAACTTACTTTTCATCGTTATTATTTAAAATATTTAAAATCCACCAAAATAGCCAATTTAAAAATGTTAAATTGGTTCAGATTTTCTGGGTCGTTACAATCTCCCCCACTTAAAACTTTTCATCCCCGAAAAGGAACAAAGTCGAAAGTGGTTTGATTAATCAACTCTACTTCCAATCTGGCTTCCATTCTCCAACTTTTCAGTTTCTGAGAATTTTCCAATTCTTCAAAAATTTGGCTAACACCCTAAATTTTCGAAAAATTTCGCCATAACCTCCTTTGTACGGGGAGGGGTTTGGAAATTTATTGGGCCGTATTAGGTACCCAATAAATCCTAATAAACATGCACATATTTATAGTGATATATTCCAGTGTTCACAGGGGAGTGTGTATAGATCATAACTCCAGAGAATAAATTCTCGTCGCCCTATAAATGGTTTTTGTGCCTTAATTACCAGAGAGACGTGTTTATTGTCATATCCAGACCCGTGTGGGTTTTCATTAATCTTGCCATTTACCGTTACTTTTTATATGGTCCATATCAGTTATCAGTTCAACCTATAAAATATAGTCATCGCCATACAAGCCTCTCGCTCGTATGGTAAATCTTCAACCTCATCACACAAGCTCCAAATGCTTATGTTGTATATGATGAAGTATGCCTATCTTCAAGAAGTATGTTATGTTGTGTAGTTCAAAATTAATTGTTACTATCCTATGGCGACGTTTATTATTACACATAGAACAACCAGCACTCCTCATCCAATGGCATTCATAGGAGTTGATATAATAATATTTCGCATCCAACTCATTAATGTTTACCTATTTGTCGGGCATGCAAATAAATTCTTTACTCAACAGCTAATCCATTTACCTGTTGAAACATATATAATGCACATGTATATATTTCTATCTGTGTCTAACTCAGTTCAATACTTGATTTAATTAACTATCATTCTAATAATTTAATTAATCAAATCTACTATCACACAACACAAACAACAATCAATTTGTTTTTAACTTTTCAAAAATATACTAATCGATTCATATACTCTTTTTAAATTAATCAGACTATAGAATTAAAAGTTCACATCCATGAAAAGAAAAATAACAATAAAGTAGAGATCAAAATGGTAAAGCAAAGTATGGTAAATGTACCTTGCACCGGAGTCAATCAGAGATATCCACCCTGCACTTAGGATAGGCTTTCTTAATGCTTTCCTCTGTTTCCCAAATATAATCTCGTGGATCTCCACTCCATTGCACTTTGACTAAGTGAACCTTCTTGTTCCTCAGCTCTTTGGTTTCTTTGCCAATAATCTTTAGCGGCTTTCTTCTCACAGCCAATTCTGGAGTAATTTCAATATCCTGTTGTGCGGCTTCTTCCACGATCATGTCTGGATCATGAACGTGCTTTCGAAGTTGAGATATGTGAAATACATCATGCACTCCAGGCAACCAATCAGGCAATTGAATTCTATAAGCGAGGGTTCTAGTCTATTCTAGTATAGGGAATGGACAAATAAATCTAGGTGCCAACTTCCCAGTTTTGCCAAATCGAATCACTCCTCTCATCGGAGAAACCCTTAGATACACATAATCACCAACATAAAAAGTCATATCTTTTCTTCCCGAATCAGCATAGCTCTTCTGTTGGCTTTGAGCGGCGAGTAAACGTTTCTTAACAAAATAGACTGTCTGCGGCTTCACGGATCATATCAGGTCCAAATACAAGTCTATTACCAGGTTCGACCCAACAAGCAGGAGATCGGCACAGTCTACCGTACAGTGCTTTGAATGGTGACATTGTCAGGCTCGCGTGGTAGCTGTTGTTGTATGAGAATTCAGCTAAATGCAAATGGTCTTCCTATGATCCACAAAAGTCAAGAACACAAGCCCGCAATAAAACTTCTAGTATACGATTCACCCTATCAGTTTGACCATCTGTTTGAGGATGATAGGTAGTGCTTAGATTCAGCTTTGTTCCCAGCTCTACTTGAAATGCCTCCTAGAATTTCCTAGTAAATATTGGATCTTTATCACTAACTATACTGATCGGCACTCCGTGTAGCCTAACAATTTCCTTGAAATATATCTGCGCCAGACTCTGAGCAGTTCTGTTCGATCTGACAGGTATGAAATGGGCGGTCTTCGTGAAGCGATCTACGATCACCCAAATACTGTCATTTCCTTTTTTGGATCTGGGCAAACCATCTATGAAGTCCATGGAAATAGGTTCCCACTTCCAACCTGGAACGTCCAGTGGTTGCAACAATCCAGCAAGTTTCTGTTGGTAGCTTTTGACTAGCTGGCAAGTAGGGCATCAGCTAACATAAAAGAAATGTCTCTCTTCATCGACCTCCACTAGAAAGTGCGTTTGATGTCATTATACATTTTGCTTACTCCTGGATGGATACTAAGTTTTGACTTGTGGCATTCATCCAGTACTTCCTTTCGGAGCTCGGAAATGTTAGGAATAGAGATTTGACCCTTTAGCCTTAGAATCCCTTGGTCATCAATCTGGAAACTCAAGTGTTGGCCTTTCTGTATTCTTTCTTTGATCCTTTGAATGAAGTGATCATCCTTATGAAGAGCAGATATTTTATCAATCAATAAAGTCGCACTAATAAAACTGGCGATCATTACATTCTTTCTACTTAACGCATCGGCCACAACATTGGCTTTCCCTGAAGTGTACAAAATTTCAAAATCGTATGCTGCAAGAAACTCTAGCCAACGTTGTTGCCTCATATTCAAGTCTTTCTGGGTGAACAGATACTTTAGCGACTGATGATCTGTAAACAGTTCGAATTTCTCACCCAAAAGATAGTGCCTCCAAATTTTTAAAGCAAATACGATAGCCAACAACTCAAGATCATGAGTAACGTAATTCTTTTCATGTGGCTTCAGCTAACGGCTAGCATAAGCTACAACCTGGCCTCTTTGCATTAATACTACACCAAGGCTTTCTCTAGAGGCATATGTCCAAACTTTCAAGTCTTGATCGCCATCGATTATCGTTAACACTGGAGCCGTTGTTAATCTTAACTTTAGCTTCTCAAAAGCCTCCTCACATTCGGGAGTCCACTTGAATTTCGAGTGCTTCTTTGTAAGCTTCGTTGACTAGATATCTTCGAAAAATCTTTAATGAACATCCGGTAATAACTAGCCAATCCAAGAAAACTTCAGAC
>JASFAX010001643.1:0-49668 GCA_030737875.1 Allium sativum | reverse complement strand
TATTTGGGGAATTGCTCTCTTACTGATTTACGGTTAGTGACTAATGAATTGAAGTGAGGCATATGTTGTGTTTGTGTAACATTTGTTTTTAATATACGCCGGTTGTTCGGAAAGTCCGGGTTTATACCCATTCTGAATAACCGATTCGACGATATATCGAAGATGAAGACGGTGGTCGAAGACCGGAAGTCTTCACATCATTTGGATAATTACTGACGATCCTGATTGGGCTGTACACCCAAGAGGATGGAAACAGTTGGTGGTCGTCCATACGTACTTGGAGATGGATGGATATGCGAGGAAAGTGCCTCCGGTTTCGTTCAGACCCAGAACGAACTTGTAAATGGATTGTGTGTCCGACATTGGATTTTATTCTGTGTTGATTGATTTCTGTTAAATATATATCTGTTTGGCGGCGGAGAATTTATTCTCTTGCTTAACGCCCTTCTCTGAGACATACGAGCTTAGAGGTTATATATCGATAGATATCAATCGCATGGCATAAATTGCCTGTGTGGCATGCTGAGTTGCATAGATCAAGGCTTCTGTTGAAAAGCAAAGTCTTGTGGTTGATGATCAAAGCACGGCCTTTGAGGCGTAGCTTTGTGTATAACGTGAATTCGCGAGCCTCACACCTCAGTATGAGTTAAAAACGGGATACGGACCGCTGGGAGAGCACGACGTTTCTTTCTAGCTTTGGTGGTGTCAGTGACTTACCAGCCCTGACATATATATACTTTTCACCTTTGTGGTTGTTGGAATGAGGCGCCTCGATTATAGGTCTGTAAGGACCGGGAAACGTGTGTTCAGGAATTGCCAATCCTCAAACGTAAGAGAGGACCGGCCCAGCCGCATCCAGGGTTACCCAGAGTGTGTAGTCCTGAGGCATTTGCTAGAGTGTCTCGAAGCGGAGAGGAGCTTGTCCCTTGCCTCGACTCATGACGGAAATCCAATTTCCAATACGAGATACTTCGGTTTTATTTGTAGAGCCTAGTATGGCGACATGATAGATGGTACCCATGCCGCCTAGGATTGATATTTATGATTGAAAATGTTTTGACGCTATACACTCATAATAGTATCAAACGATTTGTTTTAAACGTACCAAGCATGTTTGGCTATTATAAGGGAAAACCTTATCCTCCGGCTTGCATTGCATTGTGTGATGGGACCTGGGTCTTATAATAGCTTCATTTTTCGAAAAAGCATTGCGCTGTTTATTCTATGCACTAGTATTCTTGGGAGGAAACCCGTTCCGTGTTTTACGGCGTGGTCCCTTGAATTACTCTCTTTTAAAATAAGCTTTAAATAACTGTTTTAGTTCTCACACCAGTCACATGACTGACCTGCAGTTTATTGTTTTAACCTAAACTCTGGGTGCCCCTATTTTCCGCACGGGCAGCTAGTAGTTTTGGTTTTGCAGATTTATATTCACAGGATCCTGGTTTACAGCTGGAATGATATCCGGGAAGCTCTGTATCCGTATATCACCTTCAGTTGTGCTTTGTATTATTTTTCCGCTGCTATGTAATTTATTGTAATCTCTGATATTTATCGAATGTAATTTATTCATTTATACTCTGTATATTCTGGTATCTGATGGAATTGTTGTAATAACAATGAAATGTTCTTATGTTTGCATTCTGATTTGTCCTGTTCTCAAACGATCAGGGGTTTCGAACGGTCTAGATCGGTTTAACGACTGATTCGGATCGAGCGAAATTCCCGGCCATCACATCTTCGGTTTTGTTCAGTCCTAGAATGAACTTTTATGAATGAGTATCTGACAGTGTATTTCCAATAATTACATACGCTGATTTTTACAGATATACCGAGTATGGTGGCAGAGAAGGAAACTTCTTTTAGCTTAACACCCAGAGTATCTTTGTGCAAATAAATTAGTGATTTGCAAATCTGACAATATGACATTCAAAGTTGAATGTGATATTCTAAAAATGTAACCGTGGCCTCAGACCTCGTCAACCGGGAAATGACTGAAATTGGGTAAGTAGTACGTCTATGTGAGTCATACCCATTGAGTTATATCATCATCTAATCTAGAGAAATCGATTATCCTTTTTTGTGTGCTTCAACCCCAGTTTTTTTATCTCTAGAGGATACTGCTCGGAAGATGTTAATGATAAAAATCGCCAACACTCAAATGTAAGGTTACGGTTGTGGACCTTAGTGTAATCTAATTCTTCAAAGCTCGA
Source organism: Allium sativum (assembly GCA_030737875.1). Classification (NCBI taxonomy): domain Eukaryota; kingdom Viridiplantae; phylum Streptophyta; class Magnoliopsida; order Asparagales; family Amaryllidaceae; genus Allium; species Allium sativum. The sequence goes on along the minus strand of JASFAX010001643.1, from coordinate 47,455 downwards.
CTTAATTCGCCCTTTCTTATATATCGATGTCCCAAGTTTGAAGATTAGTTACTCTTCCTTCAGGAGGTGCGCATCACGCTTACAGTACTTCGGAAAACAAAGTTATCTTGTGATAAGGATTTCATAAGTTCGTTGCTAGTTGGATCTAGAATGTTTCATTAAGGTTGGTTTGGTAATTACTTCCAATTTAAGGTTTTAATCCAAGTTAGTAGTTGAATGACAAGTACAATTGGTTGTAGATTCTAAATGTTTCCTTTATTGATCAATTGATGAAATACATGGAAGATTACAAGAGAAATCCCCAATTTGATCCCTAAAATTAGGGTTTTGTATCTTAGAATGGAGTACAAGATTTTGGAATGAAAAAAGTTCCCTAAAACGTGACCTTTATGGTCTTGTTTATAGAGGATTCTGACCCCCTACTGTAACAATCATGTGGCAAACCACCCTTCTGCACCAACCTCTTAATATCGTCCCATGTCAGTGTTTTCTGGCTTTAGTACTGGCATTACTCCCTTGCCGCTTGCACTTATGGGTTGCGCTTCTATGATTTCACCTAACAGCTGGGTATCGTTCCATTGTCTTTGTTGCTTTCACTTTTGAACACCAAATCCATGCTTTCGCCTTCAGGCCTTCGGTTTCATGTCTCTGTCTTCATGACTTCGGCATCAGCTTGTACATCTGTTGCTTTCCTTGTCTTGGTATCGGCTTTATGCATTTACCTCCATTCTTCGGTGTCGACACCAAGTTAACAGCTCACTGCATGTTGGCGTTGACAACGTGCCTATATTGCCTTCTTTCTTTAATATCGACACCAATTTGTTTGTTCCTCTATGTTGGTGCCAATAGCATATTTACAAAGTCATTGTTCTGGTGCCGTCTTTGCAGATACCCTATATATCTTGGGTATCGACTTTATATTCCTAATCCTATTATTTCGGAATCGGAATCGTTGTTATTATTCCAAGCTTTCAATGGCTCCACTAGTCATGACTTCACTTCTTGGTGGTGGCTCTATTGTTAGTTTTTTCATTTCGGTGTCCGCTTTGTTCTTCTTAAACCTTTTGCTGTCGGTATCGGCTCCACCTCTACGCCTTCCTGCTTTGTTATTGATTGAGCACATCCCAGGCTTCTACTTTAGTGTTGACTCTACTACGATACACCCCTTCACCTCATTTTGGTTTCAGGTACTGCTAGTATGAATTTTGTAGTAACATTTAGCCCCCCTAGTAAAGGGGTATTCCTGACTTTCTAAGTCAGTATTTCAAACATCTTCTTGTTATAGCTTATAAATACTCGTTCCCGCTTTCCTTTACTATTCTTTTCTACATAAATTTCCCTTTATTGTTCTTCGTTTATTTCCTTCATTTAAAATTTTCATAGTGCAAGCATCAATAACTTCAACACATCTACAATTCTTGGGATTTACTCCTGCATTAATCGAAGTAAATTAATTCCGTTTTCTTTTGAAATGATTTGAAGCTTTTTACTAGTTTCGTTTGGTGATCATCATCAAATCCTTGATATTCATCTAAGCAATTCAAATTCATGTACGATTCTTAGGTTTTGATTGGATGATCTGGGAAAGTTGCTAGTACGCATTAATTGAATTATCTAATTGAATTACTGGTTTAGAGAATTTAATTATCAAGCAATTCTACTGGACTTTGTTGATCTAGTTACCAAATTTATTAGTGCAAATTGGTTAACGACCTCATTGCCAAATCGATCACCGCTAATCAATTTCTGTTTGGTTGACAAATAGTACAAATATTTTCTTTGTTTCTCGTTCCTTCGAAAGCATATATTACATGATTCAATGCAAATCTCGTTACTTTGGAATGCCTTTGGAAGATTAGAAACAAATTTCTTTCTTTGTATAAAATTAGCTGAGACGACCCGAACTTCCCCGGTCTCCGAAGAGAAGAGAAAGAACGGATTGTTTTGAGAACACGACAAAATAGAACGCAGACGGAAGAACATTTCATTGTATATTACAACAATTCATCAGATTACAAGAATATATAGAGTATAAATGAATATTACACAGAAATATCAGAGATTTAAATTACATTTAAATACATAGCAGCGGAAAATAATACAATACACAACTAGAAGAGATATACAGATACAAAGCTTTCCGGATATCGTTCCAGCTGTAAACCAGGATCCTGTGAATATAAATCTGCAAAACCAAAACTACTAGCTGCCCGTGTCAAAATAGGGGCACCCTGAGTTTAGGTCAAAACAATAAACTCCAGGTCAGTCATGGGACTGGTGTGAGAACTAAAACAGTTATTATTCTTTATTTTAAAGTTAGGTAAATCAAGGGACCACGCCGCTAACGCGGAACGGGTTTCCTCCCAAGAATACCAGTGCATAAAACAACCAGCGCAATGCTAAATGAAGAAAAATGAAGCTATTATAAGACCCAGGTCCCATCACACAATGCAACGCAAGCCGGAGGATAGGGTTTTTACCTTATAATAGCCAAGAATGCTTGATACGTTTAAAACAAATCATTTGATACTATAATAAGTGCATAGTGTATAAAACAACTTCAAATCATAAGTATCAATCATAGGCGACATGAGCGTCCTATGCCACTATGTCGCCATATATAGGTTTACAAATAAAACCACAAAGTCATGTATTTGGAAATTGGATTTGCGTCTATGAACTGAGGCAAAAGATAGTCCTCAACCGATTCGAGACTCTCTAGCCCAAGCCTCAGGAATAGCCGCAACTGCCCCTTGGATCGTCAGGGCCAGTCCACCGATGTGGATTATTATGCCTGAACACTACGTTTCCCCGCCCTTTGGGGGCGTAAATGAGCCAACGAATGGCTCCATCGGACCCGGATCGTCCGATCTAACCGAGGCGCCTTGCAATAGCAACAACCACACAGGTGAAAAGTATATAAATGTCAGGGATGGTAGGTCACTGACACCACCCTAGCTAGAAAGAAACACATGCCCTCCCTGAGGTCCGTCTCCCGTTTTTGGTTCACAACGGGGTGTGAGGCTCGTGAATCCACGTTACACAAAGCTATGCCACACAGGCGGTGCTTTGATCAACAACCACAAGACTTTGCTTTTCAACAGAAGCCTTGATCATTTGCCACTTAGGCATGCCACACAGGCAATTCACTCTATGCGTTTGATGTCCATCAATATATAACCCCTGAGCTCGTAAGTCTCAGAGAAGGGCGTTAAGCAAGAGAATAAATTCTCCGCCGCCAAACAGATATATATTTAATAGAAATCAATCACACAGACTAAAATCCAATGTCAGACACACAGTCCATTTACAAGTCCATTCTGGGTCTGAACGAAACCGGAGGCACCTAGTACCCCGCATATCCATCGATCTCCAAGTACGTCTGGACGATCACCAACTGTTTCCATCTTCTTGGGTGTACATCCCAATCAAGATCATCAGTAATCACTCAAACGATGTGAAGACCTCCGGTCTTCGACCATCGTCTTCATCTTCGACTCCACGTCGAATCAGTTATTCAAAATGGGATAAACCCGGTCTTTCTGAATAACTCGCGTATATATTATAAAAGTGTTACACAAACACAACATACGCCTCGTTCCAATTAAGAATATTCTTTTATTCAAATATTCCTATCCTTTGGGAAAGGTTCCCATTAATTTTATCCAAAATAAATTCTTTAAATTTATTCTTTAATCTCCTTTTTGAATATCAATTCAAACTAGTCGGGATTAGCGAATCACACCAGAATAATCATTTATTTTATTTCCCAATCCCCACCTATTCATCCCATGAAGTAAAATTGGTAATACTTCATATCTAACACCACGGTGTTATCGGTAAATTCAATTACCATTTCACGTTTAAATCTAATTAAAGATTTAACTATCGCCTGGAGCAAAACTGGTGACACTCCATTCTCGATCTTTTCAATCTAATTAAAGATTCATTAAAACTCCACTTAGTTTTAATCTTTAACTGGGTTAAAGAATCAGTGTCATTTAAAACACGGTTCACGATAAACCCAAAATCACATTCCATTAATTATCGGGTTAAAGAACAAGTGTTATTTAAAACACTGTTCACGATAAACCCAAAAATCAATGCCGGTTCCATTCCAATTAAATATCATTTAATTGTTACACTTCATTAAATCTAAATAAAAAGATTTAATCTTTTCTTAACTGGGTTCAAGAACAGTGTTGATGAAGACACCATTCACGACAAACCCAAATCACATTTGATATCAAATACAAGGCTCTGAATAGAAAATATATCGGCTTATATTCAATATCAAATTCTACGACCAACAGATATCGTATTGGAAATAACGATATATATATATCTATATCTTTCAAATTTCCGTAACAATATCTGTATCATCAGAAATCCAACATCGAAATAATCCAAAGACAATTTCGATTCAAATCCATTCCAATATAATTATTGGAAATTCTGGTTATTTTCAAAACCATTTCAAATTCAATTTATTTATTTAAAAATAAATAGAATTATAATTCTAGTTCAAAACTAGTTCATTTCGATAAAAATCTATTTTTATATTTTCAAATATGGAGTTTTTCATCCCAATTCTTCACAAATCATTTCTTATGATTTTACACAAATTATTACTATTTTTAATAATTTTATCAAGGCCCTTACAGTCGATTTCCATCAACGGCTATCGAACTGCACTTACAGCGACCTTTTCCAAATTTGATTTGGATTTAATTCCAAATACAACCGTTAGATTTCAAATTTCTCACATTCGTTAGAAAGCTCTTTTCGATACGAACCCAACGGTTCTGGTTTTAAGAGAATCCGACGGTCGGATCTCCCGTAACATCCGTTCGAAGTCAATGGTCGAAATTCGCGAACTGCCGTGGCGCGGCGCGTTCTATTCAGGCCATTATATTATATGTATAATATATATAATATATACTTCGTCGATTTCCTTTTAAAACGTGCTTTATAAATCGTTTTAAATTCATTTTCAAAACGGTTTCAACTTCATATTCAATTTCAAATCAAAATTGAATATTCCAACATAAGTTCGTTTTAAATTCATTTCAAATCGATTTCAATTCAAATTGATTTCTAATTCAATTTCAGCTCGTTTTCAATTCAATTCAATTTCAATTCGAATTTATTTATATTCAGTTTCAGTTCGAATTTCAATTCTTTCCAATTTCAATTTGAATTCACTTCTATTCAATTTCAATTTGAATTCACTTCTATTCAATTTCAATTTGAATTCATTTCTATTCAATTTCAATTTGAATTCATTTCCATTCAATTTCAATTTGAATTTCAATTCTTTTCAAAATTTTAGATTTTGAAATCACTTTCGATTATCGTTAAAAATGAATGAAATCGATATAAATATCGTTCACGTCAAAATGACGTAAATCTAATCAACACGGCTTCATATATTTCTATTTTCAAATATTTCTTTTTCTAAACTGGAATGAGGCCCAATCAATTACCATATAATGTTGATTATATGGATTTTCTACAACACATGTATACAATAACAACGATGAACAATCAACCATCATCCAAAGTGCATTCTACACTGTATAAGCATCAAATATAAATATTCAACGCTTATAACAGTCTGTCAATCAATCGATCGACATACAACTAAACAATCGGGATTAGTGTACGTCCAATATCATCCCAATACCTGTGTGGGGTTTCAAACAATCAAACACATATTTTATTTGTGCAGTTGGGCGATGTGTAAAATTTATCGTCCCAATCAATATCAGTCAAATGTGTGTATATAAACAAATCGTCCGATTTGTTTATTTTTATTTCATTTCATATACACGTTAAAAATTCTATTTTTAACTATAAAATATTTTCCCCTATAAAATATTTTATTTCAACTATATAAATATTTTATTTCATTTCACATCACATCACACAATCAACTACACATCAAAATCAAACAAACAAGCATACAAGCCGTCCATGGTCTGTGGACGACGGGTGTCGGGTGCTACTAAACACCGTCTGCATCCTAGTATATATTTCAACTAGAATTAAAATTAAAGAGTGAGAAATTCTCATAGATTAGCTAATCCAATCCCACGACTCTTCTTTGTAGAAAATTTTCGCCGTTCTTGCCTCTTGTCACTTTTCACTGCCCGTATTCTCTACATATAAAAATCACATTTTTACTTTGCTACTCAATATAGAAAAATCGAATTTTTACTTTGCTATTCCATATATAAAAATCGAATTTTTACTTCGTTATTCAATATATAAAAATCGAATTTTCACTTCGCTATTCAATATATAAAAATCGAATTTTCACTTCGCTATTCAATATATAAAAATCAAATTTTTACTTTGCTATTCAATATATAAAAATCGAATTTTTATCTTCACTTTTCAATATATAAAAATTGAATTTTTTACTTCGCTATTCAAATATATATATTTTATTCCTTTAAATTGCCCAAAAGCAACTTTTATTTTCGAACTCTAAACGGGACCCAACGACTGTCGCCCCTAGCTAATTGCCCCCATTCTGAACACAGTGGGATATGTATCGTAGGCCAATTCGACTGTTTCGATCAGTTTTTGTTAAAATCAACATATAACTCTGTATATTGAATTTGAACGCGCATTTCAATTTACCGGGGTCACATACGAACTCTAAAAATTCCAGAAAAATATTTTCCAGCTTCGTATTGACGATACGGTCCTAACAAAACTAATTTCGTCGAATTCTGAGACCGTTTGAAAAATGGCCAATTTCCAGTCGATTTAAAATCAACTGAAAGTGGTCAAAAGCGTTTTCCTTCGCCACGCTCACATATTGATTCGAAAAATTATGAAATTTGAAACCTAGCAATAACTTTACATCCCGGATCCAACAAAAGTGGTTTCCTCGAATTCCGAGGTCGTTTGCAAAAATTCCATTTTTAAGGGCCTGAATTCCAAAGCGACTATTCAGAATTTTCAACTGGACATATCTTTTGATTCCCGCTATGAAATTTCAATTTTTTAGATTCGTTGGAAAGATATTCACAATTAGATTCCATTATTTTTTGTTTCACTAAAATCCGGTCTATTTTGCACCCGATACATTCATTTGAAGTTTGAAATCGAATTATTGAACTACCGCGCCATTTTCAATTCCTTTTGTAAATATAAATAATTATTTATATTCTAACGACGAACTATATAAATATATAAGTTCGAATTCTATTCAAAATAAATTTCTCGTCGTTATTATTTAAAATAATCTATTTTAAATAATCAAAATTCGCTAAAATTGCCAAAATAAAAATTTTAAACTGGCCCAGATTTTCGGGTTGTTACATTATGCTGATATTAATGTAAATTTCTCTTTCCTTGTCCCTTATTCACGTGATTTGTTTAATGAAATGGGTAGATAATATCTAACATCATGGGGAAGAAACATATCGCCACTAAGCCCACCAAAGTTCCATCTTACTGTAGCGACCCGGGAATTTCGACACTCGAATCTCGACACTAATACCAACCGTGTCCAAAACTCAAGTACCGAAAACCCCAGAAAGATAGGAGAAAGAAGTTAGAGGGTGAGAAAAGAAAGAAAGAAATGTTAGAATAGAAGAAGAAGAAGAATCACCACAGCACAGAGTCTCACTTCGCAGCGGAACAAAATATAATATATAAATAAACTTTATAGAGAGTTTTGAAATAAAAACTTACAATCATCAGAGTACATCAATATACTGGGACAGTTATAATAATCTGTCCTTATACACATCACACAGCGGAATAATACCAGGTAATAGCATACGTCTGAACACCTTCAGCTCGTCTTTGGACTTCACAGCATCCGATAACCTGAACCTGTACACCCGGTCTAACCCGAGCGTTTACAAAACACCGGGTCAGTCTGGTGAACCAGAGTGAGTAAAACTCGCACAGTATTAAGGGTATCACACAACTTGATTTTAAAGTTAAAATCCTTTCGAAAGAAAAGGATAATCGTAAGACCAAATCCACACATAAACACGGACGGTTTTTTACCTTACGATAACCCAAAACAGTTTTGAAATCAATATCTTTTCAGATATTATAATAGTGTCTAAATACAAATAAATATCAATCTAGTGGAACGCTTGCATCTCACGCTCCACATATATAGTATACAATCAAAACCTCGGGCGCTTATTGGAGATTGGATTCCGACCTTGACAAGGTATGGGACCACCTGCCGCTCGTGTATCTCTAGAGGCGAATACACTGGGTTCAACAAGAACGTCTTGCAACCCGGCCCACACATGACCACCACTCATTTCGCTTGAGTGTATCGAATGTATATCACCAACGGTTGGACTCAAACCACCGTTCCCGAATGTGCAGAATCGATAGATTAAAGAACAAAAGGAATTTCTCTAGATAGGTGATTATACACCCTAATGGGAGTGACCCACATAGCCATGCTGCCTGCCCGATTTTTGTCATTTCCCGGTTGATGAGGCTTGAGGCCACGCTTTACCTTTATAATCAGCACATCACATTCACTTCGAATGCCACATTGTCAGATCCATCGAAATCACTAATTGACGTCCACAACAATACTTTATGTGTCAGCTAAAAGAAGTTTCCTTCTCCGCTTCCACTCTTGGTACGGTTTAAGAAATCAATGTACGTGACCTTTCTGGAAATACTCTGTCAGACATCCATCCATACACGTCATCCAGGAACAGGATGAACCGAAGGCACCCTCCTACTGCATCCTAGGAATCACCCTATAGATCAGTAGCGAGTAGTCCTTGCAACCCGTAGATTTCAGCCACGACAGAATCACAGTATATATCTGGGGATCAACCAGAGATTGTAAGTAATCCTTCCGTTTATGAAGATCTACGATCTTCAATTTGCTCCAACTCGATCAGCATCTTCGACGTATTCGTATTTATTGGTCGGAATGGTTTTCGAATATAAATTCGATCCCGGTCTTTCCATACCAATAACGTATGGCCAGATTTTGATAGTCGGTTATTTAACTATCAAAATAAACAATCATAAATAAAATAGATTCATTGGTTCAGAACACAGCATCACTTGGCCAATAAGATAACATAATATTCTCAAATCATTTTATTTCCTTTTCTTAAGGTATCTCATTATGTATATTTCTAAACACTTCAAATAATGTTTCACTACTATTTTCTCAAAATCAATTACTTCTTACGTCTTCCTTATTACAATTAATACCATCCTTCGATAATCCTGAAGTCGTTCAAGTTGGGATATTTTAATTTCCTCTCAGACCTTGATCAACAACACTCTTATCTTAAGGTAAATATGAATTGTAATTCAGAATCTCATATTCATTCCGATATTAGCAATTTCCGTTTCACTATTTCATTTAACATATGGTTTTTATAAATCTTCTCATCTTCCTTTCAAATATATCACCAATATATTGATTTAGTAAATGATAAATAAAATATCCATATTTAAACTTTAACTTCTTTAAATCATTACAAATCCCATTACTCGATCCTTTTCTCAATTCAACTACAAGAATCCATTTATTCCTTCTGGGAAATCTTATTTCAAACTCGCTCATTTCACTTAATGTCATTATAAAGCAGCGTTAATCTAAAATTAACGTTTTAACTTCCGATCCCTTTTTATATACTGTTTGCACAACTTTGGTTTAATACAAACCCCTTTCGCCTCGATTTCCTTTCTTAATTCAAACAGTTATCTTAGGCTTATCGCCTTTGCTTAGAAATCTCTTTTATAACTTAATTTATCAAATCTGGTTTAGAATATAAAGCCGTTCACACTTCTTTTGAAATCTAATCATAATTCATTATAACTACGATTACTTAAATAAACAATTAACTTAATCGTTAACTTGGATAAATATCAAATTTCCTTTTCTTATTAAGTCAAACACCCTTTGCTAAAGTCATTTTATTAGATAAATCTGCTCAAATTTATTTAACTTAATAATCAACTGTCGTTATAACAATTGGCTTGGTCGACTTTAACATAAGATAAATTTGTTGATCAATTCTACTCATCTTTTCATTTAAACTAATAAATAATATTATTAATTTAAATAATCTATTTCAGAATAATCTTACTTTAAGTGTTACTTTAAAACAATTAATAATCGTTTCACACTTGCTTACAAATCTTCTTAATACAAGAATTAGCTCTATAAAAGATAAAGCACGTGCTTCGCACACGGTCGATTTTGGTGTCAAAATGGTGATTGTTGGTTAAACCAACAATATACAAATAGAATTGGGTTATTTCTTTTATTTGTATACTTCATTTAAAAATAATATATTTAAAAATCTATATTCAATTATAGAATAAATTACTTCATTTTTACCGGTGCACCTGACGGTAAATCAATCTTTATAAAACAGTTTTTATTTTGGCCATCTGCTATAAATTTCTCAACCAATATCGCACATCGGTTAATAACCGAATAAATGTTGAATTTAGATTCAACAAACCACCACTAAGCCAATAACCCAATCATGTCGGTTAAACAGTTCATATAAGGATCATATGCAAACAAACAATCAGTTCATCTGATAGCGGTCAACTAAAATAATCAATCAGACATCCAATTCAATTAAATACGTTTATATTGTTATAAACGTAACCATCAAGGTAAGTTACCTTGTTTGGAAAATCATCGTTAAAAATAACGATGTCATTTTATTTAAATTAAACAACGTTTAATTTAAATAGTATAGCGAATAACCAAACAACCATTAAATCAACCAAATCAACTAGCAAACATAGCACACAAGCAATAAACCCGATTTATAAAAATTATAAATGGGTAACTGAGTGAGTTTAACTCACCTTCATTTTTGTCTGTCGTTGAAACAGTTTGTTTTGCAAGCTTCCGACTGCGCTCAGTTCCGTCCGTCCAAACCCACTACGTTCGTCGATACGGTCTCAACGCCTTCTGATTTGTTCCATTCTGTTACTGGATGACACAGTTGCAATTTTAATACGATATGCACTTATATTATTAAATCTTTAATAATAAACTTGATTACTATTTTACATCAAAATTAATGTGGTTGAGAATCCGGTTATGAAGCCATAGTAGTTTCATAAATAATCCTAGTTAGAAATGGTATACTTTGGTCACGTTACAAACACTTACTAACTTGGGCTCAAGGGAAAATCATCCCAAGCACGTCATTTGTGTTAGGAAAAATATACAAACCTTTCCCCGGCTATATTATAATGGATTGATAATGTAAAAACTGGTCACGTTCAACAAGGGTAGGCTTAGGCAAGTTATATGTATTGATAATCAAATATGTACATCACTAATTAATTGTTAGACCCAAAAGTGGTTCTAACACCCAAATTGATTAAAAGCAAGAAGAAATGAGATAAAAATAAAAATGAACACGCAGGATTTATAGTGGTTCGGCGAAGAAATGCCTACGTCCACTTATCTTTCACTATATTCAATGATTCAGTTGCAAATACAATGTAAGATTCACTCAACTCCACTCACAACTCACTTATGTTCACTCAGTTGACTAAAACAAAAAATGAAAGATGATTTGGATTCTCCAGGAGTAATGGAGTTCGGATTATGGAGGTGGTTGAATTCTCAAAGTGCTCCAAAAGATCCTTCTCTTTGTCTCCAGACGGGGTATTTATAGGTGTGAAGTTGCTTGAAACTTGATCCGGGTCGGGGCCACATGTCGTCCATCCCACTATCTTCGGGTTCAGATGAACTGTTATGTTGACAACGCATCAAAGGAACGGACGTTATGGGTAGGAACTGGTCACAGCCGGTCCGGATATCCAGGCGCTTTTGCAGGAGAATAACATGGAGCATGGGTTCGGGTCGGAGACGCACGGATAAGGGGTTCGGATCGGGATACCCGATCCGAACCGGATTGGCTTGGATGCAATGCTCTCTTCTTCTCTAATCTGCTCCGCTCCGATCCATTTTCGTGGCAAACAGGTGGCTTTCCGATCCAATCGAGATTATGTTGCCCTCCGATCCGATTAGATATGCCTTACCAATTTACTCAGTAGGAGTTCACCGATCCGAACGGAAGATTCAATCCGACCCGAACCGATATGTTGCTCTGATCCGACCCGAACAACTGCAGCTATTCAATCTAGGTTGTAGTGTCTTCTCCAATCCGAACCGAAGTCTTCTAATTAAAAATGTTCTTCAATGTCTGGTTTCTTGACTTTGTGTTGCCTAGTTCACAAAGTAGGCTAACACTTTGCCCCCTTAAAGGATGCTTCTGTTGGGAACGGAGCATGCTTTGACTGCCATAGCGCAAAAGCTTCTTCTTTCCTTTCGAATTCACACGTTAAGTTGTCGTACTTCATCCTGCTCGGTTCGGATTCCGACCCGAACGGATTTCTGGCTTGGGTTCCGACCCGAACAGATCTCCTTCCTCCTGTACTCTTCGGTGAACCAGTGGGCCAAGCTGTGTTCATGGGCTTTTCGAGCCGGTCCGATCGGGAATACGAATAGTCAGCTTGTTTTTTATATAAATTCACTTCTCTTTTCTTCCTTTCTCTCATTCATCGTTTCTGCTCATCCGAACCGATTTCACAGTGAAATTTTAGTCTTTCCAAGAAACTCCAAAATTCTCGCTTCAATCTTTGAATCAAATACATAGGTAGCCTTGTAATGTTGAATCTCGTTGCCATAATTGTTTTTAATTTACATTCGTAGCTAAGTTGAACGATTCGAACAAAATAATTGGTTATTTTCACCACCGCGACTTCCTTCATTCTCCGCCTTCATCATTAATGGCATCAGCATCATTTCGAGGCGTTAAAGGAGGGTATTAAGACTCGCAGTCGAATACTTGAGCGCTTACCCACTCGATTTTAATCAAAGCCTGGAACATCGGATCGGGTTCACTACTCAAGAGGAGGAAGAGGAAGGAAACTGAAGAAAATTGGTTCGGATAGGAGAATAGTAGGAGGAAAAGGAAAAGAAAGAAATTCACAGGGCCGGATCGGGTCGGAGCAATAAGGCCAAGAAATGAGTCATAACTTGTTTGACCGGGTCGGATCGGATCTACGAATACAATGAAGGTCCAGACTTATGCGCTCGGATCGGACCCGGTTGTGAAACAAAAGGGAGAATAGGGGTTTGGTTATCCAGGTTAACCCGATCCGCTCCGAGTGTCAATCTCCGATCCGATCCGGATATATCTCTCTGAACATGAATCTTTGCTAATCCGATCCGAACCTGGTGTCTGCACCCGAACCGAACACCACTCAATCTAAAACACAAGCTTTTGTCCAACTATTTAAAAGATGTACTTCCAACTTCATGAACAGTTAGGATAGTGCCTTGCGGACATAAACGAACATTAAGAACAACTCTGACTATCACTTTCTCTTCAAAGCTTCGTCTTACATTGTTGCACTTTTACTTTGTATTTCCCACATTTGCCACACACATTTTAGTTCACACACATACACAGGGGGGTACGGGCTAATTTACTCTAATCCGTGCTATTACTTCTTCAATAGTTCCATGCCAATGAGGCCCAGACGTTCTTCCAGACTAGCTGAGAGGAAAGAAGCCCCGGGATCTTCTAACAAAATCACTCTTGAGGATATATCTTCTTCTTCGGATCCAGAATGGGACAGCGAGGGTCCAGATTACGGGGTTGGACATCGGGAAAGCGACGAAGTGTCTTCAGAGAATGAAGTTTCTCTGGGTTTTGAGGAGGAAGGAGGGATTGGTGACAATCGAGCACCAGATGAATTTGAATCAGCCATTATATTGGAATCACCTCCAGATTCCGTAGAATCGACAATTGACAACGATCGACTTGTTCGAATTTGCTTAAAGTATGGAATAATGAAAAGGGACACCCTAGTGCCCTCACGCTCCGACCGTCCCCACAACCCTCCAGAAGGATATATGACGGTCACTCGATTGATGTGCATGGTCGGTGCCATTCCTCCATTCTCTCCATTCATTGTTGATTTCTTAAGACAAATGCGGATTGCCCCCATGCAGTTGCATCCCAATTCATATGCCTATTTGCACACCTTGTACATAGCATATCGTGAAATCCTAGGCATAGAGCTCACGTTCGATGACGTTCACTTCTTCTATAATTTCAAGCATCGGACTCGAGAAACTCCATCCTTCTGCTACTTTGAATCAGTTCCAAAGAGGAAGATAATCTCTGCACCATTTAGCAGTAAAGCTGGAGATTCCAGACTAGAATGGTTCTACGTGAAGCAACAGCCTGGATGCGCCAAGAGATGGACAAAATCAAGTAAAGCGTTGATTTTCTAAATCCGGACTCTATACACTTGAATCATCACCCTGACCTGTTTTCCTTTTTGTTTGCAGTCGACAATCCCAAACAGATATCAGATCAGGTGTTCTTTGATCGGATGCACCGACTTCTTAATGGCGATCAAAAATTCTTGACTATCGACGAGGTCCTTAAAGATGAATACCTTCACTTTCATGGGCTGCTATCCGTTTTTCGTAGCATCGGTCATGGGACGGTCCCTTACGCATACATTCCTCTAGTGGAGATAGTTCCAGAGACAGGAGAAGGCTCGGGAATTCCTACAGTGCCTCTTCAAACTTCACCTTCTCCATCTTCCACACAAGATGATGAATTGGCTAATCTGGCCGAAAAGCATCGTGAAGGGTATATTGCCCCCGAGGAAACTACTTCTCTAGACAAGTCAAAATCCTCCCAAGAGTCGCCACTTCATGCTTCCGAAGGGGATGTTCCTAGTACTGATGAGCACATATTTCAGGGTTTGGGGGATCTCCCCTTACCTGAGACTATATATACTTCAGAGGATTTCAGGAAGGATCCTTTAGTCTTCACCTCTTCTGAAGAAACCACTCCCGCTAAGGCCAAAGAGCCTGCCCGCACTAGTCTAGCTTCAGACTCGGGTTGGTTGGGGGGAAACACACCACTTAGGATACACTTTACACCACAGCATTAGCATTCATTGCACTTCTTTCTCCATGAATCCATTAATTCTAAACTTCGTTTATTTTATCGTGCAGGTACAATGTATCGATCCTACTACGATATAAGAAAACTTTATCGCAGCATGTCCAATCCTCCTCAGGATGTCGAGTATGATCGCCGGGATGATCGTGGTAGGGAGGAGAGAAGACCTTATGATCCCTATCGTTCTCGACCCTCACATTCCCGCTCACCAGTCCGATCGGAACAAGAGAAATATAAAAGCTATCAAAGCCGCAGGGAGGAGGACAGACCACCATCTAAAGACTCCACTTCCTCCCATGAAAAGCGGAGTAGAGAGAGAACTCCTCCAAAAGAAACCGGGTCTCGAAGTAAGCACAAGGTCCCTGCCACTAAACGACCTAGAACGGACAAAGAGACTACTGAATTCTCTTCTCATAGGGACACCGAATTATCAATTCCCGCTCCTCCCCCACCAGATGCGGGAACCGCAGTCAAGCTGGCATATTTAGAGGAGCAATTTCCCGAGCACTACTTCGAGACTTTGACCTTTCTACCTACCCTTGAACCTATTTCTTCTAATTGGGTAGATGATGCCAAAGCAAAGATTGATTTGGTAGAAAAACAATATACCGAGATGTTCAAGTATTCACGCAATCTTTCTAGAATCATCCGCACTCTAATCACAAATGCCAATTCAATGCAAAAGACCGCAGAGGAGGACGCTATGGCCTTAAAAGCTCTAGGAAAAGATTTGGAAGACACTCAAGCTCAGCTAGCGGTCGCTCAAAGGGACGCTTCTAATTTCAAACAACAATTCGAGGACATGCAAAAGCGCTATCACGATTTGCTTGAATCTCATACTCAGGAGCGTTCTGAATTAAAAAAGCAAGCTGACGAGGCCAAGTCAGAAGCTGCTAAGACACGCCTTGCTTATGCTGAGCTTGAGCGAAAAAACGCCGAGTTAGCAAAGAGGAGTGCTGAATTAGAAAAGAAGAATGCTGACTTGGCTTCAAAGTTGTTGGAGGCAGAGAACAGGGCTGCTCTGGCCGAGGGCAATGTGGAGTGTGCTATTAAATCTGCGGAGGAAGCCCGCAAGCAACTATCGGAGGCAGAGGCTGATATTCAGGGCTTCGGCGAGCTAATGATTGAATTCTTCGCACACATTATTCGTCGTCGAAACATTTCTTGGATCGAGGACTATCCATCCACTCTGGTTCAAGTATGGAATCAAATCGTTGAGTGGGAAAAAGAGGAACTTAAGGTCGATTCCCTCGATGAAGATAAACTGATGGAGAAATACTTGAGAGATGATGAACCGGAGCGCCTAGCTGAAGGGCGCCACCTCATTGCCGAGGCCATGGAAGAAGAGAGACGGAAGTCTAAACAAAAAACCATTCTCGAAGCTGGTTCCTCTTCTTCTGCTCCTGCAACTCCCGAAGTAGAAGGGTATGATCCCGAAAATCCGGGAATTCCCCGAACAACTCTGCTATCTCCCATTCCTGAAGCAACACCAGAGGCAGTAGCCACCCCCGCAGAAAAGCCTTCGGAAGGTATCCTTACCTTTTCTCCTCAATTTGCCAAGGCTATTTCTACTTTTCGCCTCGTGATCGAACAATCGATGAAAGACCCATTGTTTTCGCCTGAGTTGATAACTGTTGCTTCTCATTCTGTAGGTGTCGAATCATCCGCAAAGACAGATGTAGCTCAAGGAGCTGCCACTGGGACAAAGCCCGCTGATAGGGCCAAAGAAGGGGAAGACAAGGCTGCTTCTATAGGCTTGGGAGAAAGAAGTGAGCCAACTAAGGTCACCACTCCCCATGATGAAGAAATGATAGCAGCTTTAAAGGACGACGGAGGAGACGGGGGGCATGAAGAGGAACCGGAAGTTGCAATAACCGGGGAGTCGAAAAGCGCTGATGACGTTACCTTGGCTGCCATGAAGGCTGATCAAGACAAGCGCTTGCAATTAAAGGCCGAAGAACTAGACCCTGAGGTCCTCAAGCCCCTCGCAGTTGTGGATGCGGGATCAAGGTTAGTTGTTAAGCTCTCAACTAGATCTATTACAGAAGAACTTGCTAAAAAATCTTCTCTTGATTCCAGTGCCCCGCCATCCGGGAAGAAGTCTACTGGCTCCAGTACCGCATCTTCAGGGAAAAAGAAATCAAAACGAATCTTGACTGAAGCCGAGAAGGAAGCAAAGGATGCGGAGAAAGCCGCCAAGAAATCCAAGGCTCATTCCAAATCTAAATAGTGGATTGCCCTGTATCTTTTTAGCATCTTTGTGAACCAATAATTGCTGCCACAAAAGCAGCTCCTGCACTTTCTTTTTTAGCTATCTCCCTGTACAAATTCATTCATTTGTAAATAAAAATAATTCACTTTTTGCAATGTTTATTGGTTAGTAGTTCTGCACTTATGTAAAAATGCATGTCTATAGTTATGAAACAAAGTTGTGGAGGGGGGAAATATGTGTATGCATACGTGTCCCCGGTTAATTCCCACAAATTATCTAATGCTTAATCAAGCAATCTGAATGCCCCCAATTCTCTGACGGGATAGCACTTCCTGTGTCGTCAGTACCTGTCGTTTTTTCTGGCATTTCGTTTATACTCTCCCTCTTTCTCTTGAGAGTTAGAGTTCGAGTTCAGTCATCTGTTTATTCCCCGGTCGTTCAACGGGGAAAGATTTCTTTCTCGGCACTCAGTCGGAGACGCCTTTATACTCTCTTTCTCTCTGAAAAGTTAGAGTTAGGAGGAGAATTTCTTTTTCAGCGCTCAGTCGGAGACGCTTTTATACTCTTTCTCTTTCTCTGGAGAGTTAGAGTTAAGAATGTCGTTTTCTCATTCTTTTATGTCTTATTGCACAAATAATCGTTGTGCTTCTTTTTATGTCTAAACTGTTTTCAACCTTTTTAGGCTCTGAATTATCCTGTATTTTATAATCACAACAGAATAACTGATGAATGTAAATGCATAAAAGTAAATAACACACAATATTTTTATAGTGGTTCAGCTAAGTCGTAGCCTACATCCACCTTATAGTCCTTTATTCATATCATCAGATTTTCCCAAGGCAAGTCGTGCCTTATTACAGAGTTCATAAGAAAAATAACACAAAATACAGTGTTTTTAATCCAAATATCGCATTAAGTGTTGGGCATTCCATGCTCTGGGGACTTCTTCGCCATCCACGGTCGTTAACTTGAAGGTTCCTTTTTCAAGTTTCCGTTGAATGACAAAGGGCCCTTCCCATTTCGGACCAAGGTGAGGAAGGGATGGAAAGACTCTCTTTAGCACCAAATCTCCTGGTTCAAAAGTTCTGAGGCGAACCTTTTTGTCGTAATAGCGTGCCATCTGACGCCGATGCCTTGCTGCATGCAAATCTGCTTCGTCCCTTTTTTCTTCGACTTCATCAAGAGACTCAAGTAAAAGCGCCCGATTTGTCATCGGGTCATAATAGGTCACCCTGTGGGAAGGAACTTCTAGTTCAACTGGAATTACAGCTTCTGAGCCAAAGGAGAGAGAGAAAGGGGTATGACCGGTGGCCGTTTTAAATGTTGTTCGATATGCCCACAAAGCTAGGGGCAATTCATCAACCCACTTTGCCTTTGCATGCTCTAATCGCTTCTTGAGGATGGATTTTATTACCTTGTTTATTGCCTCTACTTGCCCATTCGATTGCGGATAGGCAACTGCAGTATATCGTTTGTCTATCTTATACTTCTGGCAAAAATTTCTGAATTCAGTGCTATCAAATTGGGTCCCGTTGTCAGTTATAATCGTCCTTGGGATCCCGAATCGGCATATAATATTTCTGACCACAAAACTTACCACCTTTCTTGTTGTGATCTTGGTCAAGGGCTCAGCTTCCACCCACTTCGTAAAATAGTCCACAGCTACTATTGCATACTTAGCTCCTCCTTTAGCAATTGGTAAAACTCCAATGATATCAATTCCCCATGTGGCAAATGGCCAAGGACTCACCATCGATTTAAGCTGGGTTGACGGTGCCCTGGGGATTTTGGCGAATCTCTGGCACTTATCGCAGCGCCGCGAATAATCAGCTGCATCTTTGTTGATCGTAGTCCAGAAGTATCCGTACCGCAATATTTTCTTTGCTAAAGTTTGACCTCCTGTATGATCTCCACACTCACCTTCGTGTACTTCTCTTAGTACACGCTTGATGTCGTCGTGTGCTATACATCGCAACAGGGGCATAGAAAATCCTTGTCTATAGAGAGTATCATCTTGTATGACATATCTGGTAGCTTTGCGAACTACAGCTCTTTTCTCACTCTTCTTCGATGGGAGTGTCCCATTCTTAAGGAAATTCTTAATTGGAGTCATCCATGACTCCTTCTCTGGTTCCGCTTCAAAAGCGAATTCAATTTCCATTGACTCAAAGCTTGGCGACTCCAACGTTTCAATTGGAATTACTTCAGTCTCTTCTGGATTGTCGGAACTAGCCAGCTTTGCCAGTCTATCCGCTTTCTGGTTTTCAACTCTGGGAATATGTGTTATGTTGTACCGCTCTAAGCTATTCAATAGCTCTTTCACTTTCTTGAGGTAGGCGATAAGTCGAGGTCCTCGAGCCACGAATTCCTCTCGCACTTGACAAACAACAATTTTAGAGTCACAAAATATGTCTATCATTTTTACTCCGAGGTCTTTAGCAAGCTTCAGCCCGGCGATCAGGGCTTCATATTCGGAGTCATTGTTAGTTGCCGAAAATTCTAATCGCAGGGCGTAATATAACGACCGTCCCTCGGGAGTGACTAAGACAATTCCAGCTCCGGACCTTCGGTCATTCTTGGCTCCATCTGTATATAATTTCCACGGATTCATCTTTAGCTCATCCTCGGATTTAACCACTCTGTCATTGATTATTTCCTCCTCTGGAATGGTGAACTCCGCAATAAAGTCTGCTAGAGCTTGCCCCCTGATTGACTTTCGTGATTGAAAATTCAAATCAAACTGACTTAGTTCTATGTTCCATTTGATCAACCTTCCCGATGCTTCGGGTCTCTGCAACACCTGCCTTAAGGGTTGGTCGGTGTATATGGTTATTGGATGGGCTTGGAAATAGTGACGAAGTTTTTGGGATGCGATCAGGAGGCTGTACGCGAGCTTCTCAATTTTTGGGTAGTTGCGCTCTGCCGCTGCTAATTTCTTACTTACATAATACACCGGTCTTTGTACTTTGTCTTCTTCTCGAACTAGGGCTGTGCTGACAGCGTGAGCCGAGACTGCCAAATAAACAAATAATTCTTCGTGATCTACGGGCTTTGATAAAATCGGCGGTTTCTCTAGCAGTTCCAACAGATTTTGAAAGGCCTCAACACAATCCGGAGTCCACTGGAAGTTCTTCTTTCCCCTTTTTATCAAATCAAAAAACGGAACACATTTATCTGTGGCTTTGGAGATGAATCTACTCAGCGCCGCTACTTTCCCTGCAAGACTTTGGACGTCTTTAATTCTCCTAGGTTCTTCGATGTTTCTAATCGCTGCTATCTGGCTAGGGTTGATTTCAATTCCTCGGGAACTCACAATGAAGCCAAGGAACTTTCCCGATGCCACTCCAAATGAGCATTTCAGAGGATTCAATTTCATCCGGTACTTTCGCAGGATACCAAACATTTCCGCCAAGTCTTGCGTATGGCTGGAGGAATGCTTTGATTTGACAAGCATATCATCCACATAAACTTCCATTGTTTTCCCTATTTGATCATAAAACATTCCGTTTACCAAGCGCTGATAAGTAGCTCCAGCGTTTTTTAATCCGAACGGCATTACAACATAACAATATAACCCCAAATTCGTAATGAAACTCGTATGTTCTTGGTCTGGTACGTGCATAGGAATTTGGTTGTATCCAGAATATGCGTCCATGAAAGAGAGAAGTTCATGACCTGCTGTCGAGTCTACAAGCTAGTCAATCCTGGGAAGTGGGAAACTATCTTTCGGGCAAGCTTTATTTAAATCTGAAAAGTCAATGCAAGTCCGCCACTTTCCTTTTGGCTTCTTTACCAAGACGGGATTCGATATCCAGTCGGGATAAGTCGAATCTCGAATAAATCCATTCTGCTTCAACTTCTCTACTTCTTCTTTGAGAGCAGCCGACCTCTCTGGGCCCAGCATGCGTCTCTTTTGCTTCACAGGCAGATGCTTCGGATTTACATTCAGTTTGTGACTTATAATGGATGGCGATATCCCATACATGTTAGCATGGGTCCAGGCGAACACGTCTAAGTTTGCCTTCAAGAAGTCCGTTAGTTCTTTAGCTCGACGTGGATCCAATTGAGAACCAATATTTAAAACTTTTGTCGGATCAGCTTTATCAATGGGAGTTTCCACTGTCGCTTCATTAGGAGTTGCATTCCTAGCCTTTGGTTCCTCGTCTTTTCTGGGATCCAGGTCTTCAGGCGTTCCTTTGGGCAACTCCTTCGGGGTCAATTTCTCTAATTGCTACGCCGAGTCCCCCTTTGAGGGAGACGAGGCATCCTTACTCTCAATGTTAAGTCCTTTCATCAACATCTTTAGTTCGGCCACATAGCAGGCCCGTCCGGAAACTTGATCCCCTCTCATTACTCCAGTTCCGACCTCGGTTGGGAACTTAAGTAACAAGCACCAAGGGGCGATACAAACTCTAAATTCAGCGAGGGCAGGTCTCCCCAAAAATGCGTTATAAGGCGAATCCACGTCCAATACTACGAACTGAAGCATTCGCACTCTTCTACGTTCTCCTTGCCCCAGGGTCACGGGCAACTCTATGTATCCCATGGGAGCTGTCGTCGCCCCGTTGAAGCCTCTAATCCATCCTTCACAAGGTTTCAGATCTTCGGACTCAAGCTTCATCTGATCAAATGACTTCTTGAACAAAATATTAACGGAACTTCCATTGTCTACTAATACCTTATGGACCAAGGCCGGCCCAATGGTGGTAGTAATAACCAACGGATCATTAGTGGGTGATTGTATCCCAGTATTGTCTCGGCTGCGAAATACCACGTCGTCGAACATGGTCTTCTGTTGTTTTATGGGGGTGACATCTTCCAAATCATCACCTTCATTCACGTCTAGATGCTTGGCAGCATTCACATATTGATCCATTGATCTGAAACTTCGGATTGCCGGGTGAGGTCCGCCTACTATGGAGTTGATAACAATTCCTTTACCTTTCTGCTGCGCTGTAGGCTTGGGAGCAGGTAGAATCTGTTTTGGAGCCTGCTCACCTTGCCCCCTGTCCCTCGGGGCAACCTTGTACTCATCCAACTTCCCTTCATGCAACAGTTTCTCAATCACATCCCTCAAATGCCGACATTCATTAGTTGAATGCCCGTGAGTTCCATGAAACAAACAAAACTTCCCTGTCGCCATTTCTTTCTCGGTCGAATCACGAGGTGGCGGTCTTTTGTATTGCAACACATTATACGTATCCAGGTAAATATTCTCCAGGGTGTCGTTCAATGGTGTATAATCCTCGTAATTCTGAAATCGGGGTCTTTTGTTAGGGTCACTTCCCCTATTTCTGTTTCTTCTGTTACCGCTCGAATTACGGTTATTGTTGTTGTTTCCCCCATTTCCAGTATTGCTGTTTCCACCCTTGTTTCCTACATTTACTTCAACCTTGCCAGAATTCTCCCCAGACTGCTTCACGGCGATATTACTCTGCACATTCTCCTTTGAAGCCGTCTCAGACTTTCTCTTTCGGTTTGCCCTGGCCTCCTCTCGCCTTAGATAAATATCGGCTTTTTCGTAGAATATCTCCCTTGTGGAGGGTGTTTTCCCAGAAAGGTAATCTCCAAACTCAGATTCAGGATCGACTCCTTCCTTCAATGCCATCAGAATAGTGGGCTCATGCGGGTCACTGACCTCAGTTACAGCTTGGTTAAAACGATCAAGATATGCCCTTAAAGATTCTCCTGGCGCCTGTTTGATTCTCGATAATTCAATAACACTTTTGGACTTTCGGGCATGTAGTCGGAACTGGTTCATGAAACGCTCGCTTAGTTCCTTGTAATTAGAAATCGAATGAGGAGGAAGTCGGGTAAACCAGAACAGTGCCACATCTTCTAGGTAGATTGGGAATGCTTTGCACTTCACTTCATCTGGGGCAGCAGCATCATTCATGAGCCACGAATACCGCATCAAATGCTGTCCCGGATCAGTCCTTCCGTTGTACTTGTCCATTTGTGGCAAGTTAAAGCGTCGGGGAAATTGGAAGTCGAGGATATCGTCGGTGAAGGGAGTATGGCTTCGCTCAATGCCATAGTCTTCATTTGTATAATTCCGGCTCTCGGACATAATTTGGCGAACCATTGCCTGTACATCAGCATTAGTTAGGGGCCGCTCAGGTTCCCTGGCCCTAGCATCCGAGTTCCTTCTGGGCTTTTGCTCAGGAGATGCCCTTCTTCTTCGAGCTGCCTCTGCTCGATTCCGTTCCCTGCGTTCCTGTAACACCCCGCGAATTCTATAACTGTGAAATTAACAAATTAAAGTATAATTAATTTGAAATCAAAGAACTAAGGGAAACGGGATACGCCATTGCGTTCGTCTCGGAAAAATACGCGAAATAGAGTCCGAGTTTTCGAAAAACGGAGTCCGTATGAAGAAGATATGGCCTTCGGAAGTTTCTGAATTAAGTTTAAAAATTCAAACAGAATAAAACAAGTTTAAAATTAAAAACCGGGCCCAATTGGCCAGGGCGGGAAAAATCCCGCCAGATGCACCCAGGTCGACTGGGCTGTCGACCTGGTCTAACCAGGTCGACAGGGCTGTCGACAGGGCTGTCGACCTGGTCCAGAGACAGGTCGAACCCAGTCCAACCCGGCTGGCCTATTCTCTGTTAGTCGATTTTCTGTGGTCTGCTTTGTCATTAGGGCTAGGTGGCAGGCTCTAATTGGTCTCTCTTGCGAATGAATGGCTACGATCAATCCAAGCAACATCAATGGTCCTAATCAGTTCATAAACCCTATAAAAATGACCCTAGACTAACCCTAATCTATTCATTCAAAAATAAGAACAAAGCCGCCATGTTGCTGAGGAATGACTAGGAGTAGCCACCAATTGGAGAGAGGATTAGGAGGAAAATTCTAAAGCATAAAGCAACCTAAACAAATCAAATCAACAAGGAATTGCGTCTCCAAACCCCTAAATTGGAGAATTCGCCACACCATTGTAAGTAGAGTATTATTTTGGTATGAACAAATAATTGTGTTGGTTTGTATACTTGATTTGTGGCAATAAAGTAATTCATATTTGTGCGTTCTTATCGATTTGGAATATTGTATACGTTTAGATATTCTCGAATTATGTTATTCAATTATGAAAAACTACATGCGGTAGTTTTATGCAAGTATACGTTTGGAATATTCGCAAATGATGTAATCCATGTTGAAACTACATGTATGTAGTTGATTAATTGAAATTCATGCAAGTTTGGGGTTTTGCTACTATGCCGTCATAATGTGTATTTTTATACAAACATCGTTTTTGTGAAGTAATTGGAATAAGTTTGGGTTATCATAATTCATATGAAACTATGTTGAAATTTTGGCACCATGTATTAAGCCATGCTTTTGTACTAGAAAACCTATTTGCAAACTTATGAATATGATTAGGCTATGATTGATATTTTGCATAATTGAAATCCATATTGTAACAAGGATTATATGATGACATATGTGGTACATAGCTAGGTTAGATTCAAAAATCCTTTTTTTTTTCAAGTTGCATGACTAAAGTAAAAATCATGATTTCATGTTAGAAATATTTATGCCATGTGAATAGATTTAAAATCATGATTAGTTTGAACTATACTTTTGTGTTAGTAACAAAAGTAAACACCTTTGTAAACATGTAGTAATCTTATGAACATGATTTGCTTATGTTTGACATTATGCCTAAATAAAAAATATAGGTTCATGTTGTAGTTAAGACTATGTGTCAATAATGATATCCAATTTAGATTCTTATCTCAACTACAAGTTTACATGCTTTGATTCATGTCACTTATGCTTTATGACCAAAGTATACATTAATGCTATGCAAGTACACCAGTTTCTATTTTGTAGTTCCAACGTTATGTTGCAAGTTCATGCGCTCACATTCCCCTTCTTATGTATGTAATCACGCTTTAAGCCTCCCCTTTTCGCATGGCTAAGTTGGGCTTAAAAAGGCTAAGCCCAACATATATATAATAAACGAACGTGTTAAACGGGGGAAAATAACGTTGGGTTAAATTTATTAATAAATGAAAATATAAAGTAGAAGGGCCCAAATTCAAGTATGGGTTGGGCCCATGATTGGTGTAACCTTTACACCATTAACTTAATAATGGGCCGCAAATATTTACATATAAGAAAATAAAGAAGAAAGACAAAATATGTAAATGTAGAACATACGATGTGTTTAACCCGAGGTTGGATTGAGTTGTGATGTAAACCTGCCCGGAACCGCCCGGCTGTCCAGTAGTCACAACAATACCTATCCAATGTGGGAGGTTAAACATGGAGCCCAATAAGGACCCGAGGTTAGACTGAGTTGTGGCGTAAGACTGCCCGGAACCAACCGGCAACAGGCAGCCACAACAATACCTGTCTAATGTGAGAGGTCAAGGCTTTAATAAGACAATTAAGGCTGAGTCAGGATTGTTAGGATTAAGTGAACTAAAGACTTAATCAAAATGGAACATGCTAAACTAAACGGACTGGTGGAGGTTAGGTTAGAAAACACTTAACCAACTTAGCATGTTGGCTAGAGATAGAAAACCTAGTAACGGGGGACCCTTTTCAGCAGTAACCCTAGAAGGTGTATCAGGATACCCTGAAACTAGGCAGGGTGGGGCACGATTACTGGGCTGATTGTAAGAGGTCAAATCAACGGCGGTGGTGTAGCAGTGTAGGTTCTAACGGGGTGCGGGCGTGCACACACTCCGGTGCAGAAAAATAAGGCACTGGACACCAGTAGCATACCTGTGCATTCTAGGATTGTGTCGGGCCGCCACCATGGGACTTGATACACCCCATGGTGGGACCAGCATAGGTAACTACAACATCGGGGGCCGTAAGACACATGTAACTATGCAAGTAGGAGCCGATCATTATAGAATGGATCACCTCACCCTGATTATGGGGTGCCAGTTGGAAACTAGTTTATATGGGTTCAGAGATTAACATGGGGTACGATAGTATATTCGACCCTAGACAACTTAACCAAGTTATAGTGCTTTCCCACTTCTTGTTTATACTTATCATACCCAGTTCTTTATTCATAGACAGAATAGTACTAGACTTACTCAGGCTTTATGTCTGACTCTACTTTTCTTTCGTCTTCTTTTCTTCCGTTTCCCCCCCAGGTCCACAGGGAGGGAACACAGCAGCTTGACCAGCCTTAACATCCAGCTTGAAGAAGAGAAATGTATTGCTTGGACTTTTTCGCTTTGAACTATGGCTTTGGACAATCCACTATGGGGCTTTTGCAGTTTATCTATGTTTTATTTATGCTTCTTTAAATAATGTAATCAAGACAGATTATGAAAGTGTTATGTTATGTTTTTGGAAAAGATGTAAGACAATTATGGTGATATTGTTGTAGCACGTATTTGCTTTTATGAAATAAAAGTTGTTGTTTTTCCGCTGTTTACAAATATGTGTCCTTATATCTGTCTTGTATATCTGTGACTTATACTTATAAACCTCCACCGAAATTAGGGCATTCCCTTTGAGAGTGACCCTAACGGAGGTGGGGTGTTTCACTTGGTATCAGAGCATAGGTTTACCAGATAAGATAAAAAGTTTTGAAAATTTATTTTCAAAAAGGAAATTTAAAGAAGCATTTTTAAAAAGATAAAATATTATTTTATTTTAAAAGGCAAAGTCCACTCCCCAAAGCCATAGGTACTATCTCTTATCCTTCGTTTTGAATCTATCCTTTTTGTTTCAGCATGTCCGAAGATCTTAACTTGCCAGAAGGGGTGCCAATACCTGGTTGGTGTAGACGGTTCTTAGAAGCAAGAGCCACTCAGCCAGGTCCTACCATTCCTCCTCCCCCAGCTGCAGGAAATCATCCAGCTACAGCGGCACCTTTTTCTCCACCTCCTTCTCGGGGAAACACTTTTGCTAAGATATGTAAAGATTTTAAAGCTATGGGAGGAAAGGATTTCCATGGAACTGAGTCATTCGTAGCAGCTAGAAATTGGCTGAAAGAAACGGAGGACCTATTCATCATGTTTGAGGTAGAGGATAGACAAAGAGTACAATTGGCAGTGTGGCTATTGAAGGGCGAGGCTTCCTACTGGTGGGAAGTCACTAATGCTGAAAGACCAGTGGAGACATGGGAGGACTTTAGGGCAAGGTTTGAGACTAAATTTCTCTCAGATGCGGAAAGAAGTTTGCAGTTGGAAAAATTCTTATTTCTTAAGCAAGGGGACAAGACAGTCAGAGAGTATGTGAATCAGTTCGATGAGCTGGCTAGGTTTGGGCTTGACCTAGTCAACACCCCGCACAAGAAGGCTCTCCGTTTCGTCAAAGGGTTGAATGAGCCATTACACAGTTTGGCCATGACCCATATACCCATGGGAGCCACGTATGAAAGATTGGTGCAAATGGCATTGCTGAATGAAGAGGATAAGGGCAAGAAGGAGACAAAAGCAGAAAGGTCTCAAGGGAAGAAAGAGGGTTTGCAGCCTAAGAAGACGGACTTTAAGAAAGGCGGGAAAGGCAACAAAGAGAAGAGGAAGTGTAATTTCTGTGGCAAAGTGGGGCACTTGGTTAAGGACTGCCGGAAAAAGAAGGCCAAGGAGAATGGTGGGTGTTTTTCTTGTGGTGAGACAGGCCATAGGGCTAAGGACTGCCCAAAGAAACGAGGACAGGGACAGAGGGCTGGATCTACCCCAGGGGCACAGGTTCATGTGCTGGAAGCGCCACCTCTGCAACAGCGAGGTATAAATACTTCTGTAGAAAGTGTAGTTTATCTTTATGATCACCCCGTTCGCACTTTATTTGATTCTGGCGCATCACACTCCTTTATCTCGTCTGCTTTAGTAGAATCTCTGCACCTAAAAACTAGTATGGTAGAGGACCCCTTAATTGTTTCAAACCCAATTGGGGGCCCAGCTCATCTGTCTATGATCTGTTTGGAATTGAAAATTTCTATTCTAAGTGTAGAATTTCAATGTAGTGCCTTTGTTTTGGGCTTTTCGGGTTATGGTTTGATTTTGGGTATGGATTGGCTATCCAGTAATGGGGCCATCCTTGATTGTGAGAAAAGGGTTGTTAGGCTCCTAACCCAGCTCGGTAATGCTTTGGAAATTTCTTGTAATCCCTCGTATGCGGTTATGCTTAGTTATCTTGAATCGCTAGATGCCTCTGTTGAAAATTTGCAATCAGTTAGAGTGGTCCGGGAATATCCGGATGTCTTCGAAGAGGTGAAGGGCTTGCCTCCGAAGCGGGAAATAGACTTCCGCATATATCTTGTAGATAATGTAAAGCCCGTTGCGTTGCCCGTTAGACACATGGCTCCATGAGAAAGGAAAGAGCTCAGTAAACAGATTAAAGAGCTCCTAGAAAAGGGGTTCATTAGAAGGAGCATTTCAGAATGGGGCGCTCCAGTGGTGTTCGCTACAAAGGCGGATGGTTCACTCCGTCTATGTGTTGACTATAGGGAGCTCAACAAGCTAACGAAAAAGAATAGGCACCCTCTCCCTAGAATTGACGATTTATTTGACCAGCTTGTAGGAGCGTCTGTTTTCTCCCAACTCGATTTAGCAACCGGTTTTCATCAGCTAAGGGTGGCTGAAGATAGCATCGATAAAACGGCGTTCAGAACCCCAGACGGCTTCTTTGAATGGCTTGTCATGCCTTTCGGCTTGACAAATGCACCTGCTTACTTCGTGGACCTGATGAGTAGGGTATTTAGAGATTTCCTCAACAAATTCGTAGTGGTCTTCGTAGATGATATCCTTATCTTCTCAAAGAGTGAAGAGGAACATGCTCAACACTTAAGGGCAATCATGGAAACTTTGCGAGTCCATCAACTAAAATCCAAGTTCTCCAAATGCCACTTTTGGAGAGAAGAGGTGAGGTTCCTTGGGCACATAGTATCCAAACAAGGGTTAGCGGTGGACCCTGCTAAGGTAGTGGCGGTACAGGATTGGAAGACACCAAGGAATGCGACTGAGGTCCGAAGCTTTCTAGGACTAGCAGGTTTCTATCGAAAGTTCATAAAGGATTTTGCGAAAATCTCAGCTCCGCTCACGAAATTGACTAAGAAGAATCTAGTGTTCAATTGGGATTTGGATTGCGAGTTTGCTTTCCAACGACTGAAAAGGGCTCTCACAACAGCCCCAGTTTTGACGCTGCCAGATGGGAGCAAGATGTTCACTGTTTATACGGATGCATGTGGGACAGGGCTAGGCGCCGTCTTAATGCAAGAAGGAAGGGTAGTAGCTTATGGCGGGAGGCAGTTGAAAGTGCACGAAAAGAAATACCCAACCCACGATCTTGAGTTAGCCGCCATCGTCTTTGCACTCAAGTCTTGGCGACACTATCTCCTAGGTGAGAAGTTCGAACTTTACACTGACCATAAATCGTTGAAATATCTTTTCTCGCAGAAAGATCTTAACTTGAGGCAACAAAGATGGATGGAGTTTCTTGCCTCGTACGATTTCGAAATCTCCTACACTCCGGGCAAAGGCAACGTAGTGGCAGACGCGTTGAGCCGAAAGAAATTGACCCTAAGCCCGTTATTTATTGAAAGACAAAGCCTAGAGTTTATAGCCAGCTTCGACTTTAGGCCTTCCTCCGATTTCGTACCAGGCTTGCTAGCATCCCTCGAAGTGCGCCCAACTTTAGTGGATTCAGTAGGGGCAGCACAACGCGAAGACCCTCAGCTTGTGGAAACAATTGATAGGCTAATAAGGGGTGAGACTTCAAGTCACCTCAGCAGATACTCCATCGACGATAAGGGGTTGCTAAGGCGAGACGGAAGACTATGCGTCCCACAGACAAAAGATTTAATAAAGAAGGTTCTCGAGGAAGCACATCACTCCAAGATGACGATACACCCAGGCGGAGATAAAATGTACAAAGACATAAAAAGGGCTTTCTTCTGGAACGGCATGAAAAAGGACGTGGCAGAGTTCGTTTCTAAGTGTATGGTGTGCCAACAGGTTAAGGCGGAACAGAAAAAGCCTGGCGGACTGCTACATCCTCTAGAGGTCCCGCAGTGGAAGTGGGATAGCATATCAATGGACTTCATCGATGGGCTGCCTAGGTCTAGGAGAGGCAACACTAGCATTTGGGTAATAGTGGATAGGCTTACTAAAAGCGCCCACTTTTTACCTGTCAAAAGTAAAAGAACTGCCTCATCCCTAGCATCACTTTACCTCAAGGAAATCGTTCGACTCCATGGAATACCATCTAGCATTGTTAGTGACCGAGACCCCATCTTCACCAGTGAGTTTTGGCGGAGTCTGCAAGAAGCAGTAGGAACGTAGTTATGCTTGAGCACAGCCTATCATCCCCAAACCGACGGCCAAACAGAGAGAGTGAACAGAGTTTTGGAAGACCTTTTAAGACTATGCGTCCTTGACTTCGGAGGGACATGGGAATACCACCTTCCTTTGGTGGAATTTTCCTACAACAACAGCTATCAAGCAACCATCGGAATGGCGCCCTTCGAAGCTTTATATGGAAGACCGTGCCGATCGCCCACTTGTTGGTGGGAGTCCACGGATAAGCTCATACTTGGACCAGACATGATCCGAGAGACCTCAGAGAAAGTAGACTTAATACGAAGAAGGATGAAGACGGCCCAAGACAGACAAAAGTCCTATGCCGACAAGAGGAGGACCGACCTTGAATTTGAGGTTGGAGACAGAGTTTTTCTCAAGGTATCACCGCTAAGGAACGTTGTTCGTTTTGGAACCACAGGAAAACTGGCACCAAGGTTCGTAGGACCATTCCCTATCATCGAGAAAATTGGGAAAATGGCCTATAGATTAGAGCTACCCGAGAAGTTGGCCGGAGTCCACAATGTTTTTCACGTTTCACATCTCCGAAAATGTCTACATGAGTCTGCTGAAGTGGTAGAGCCAAATATCCTCGAAGAGGCCGAAGTGGAACGCGAAGCAACCGTAAGAAAAGTTCCAACCCGCATCTTAGGAACGGAAGTGAAGAAGCTACGCAACCGTGAAGTCAAGCTCGTCAAAGTTCAGTGGAGCGACGCCGAGGGAGACGCGACTTGGGAAACTGAAGATAGAATACGCACTGCCTACCCTTTTCTGTTCGAGGGTACATCCTTGATCTTTCCTTTTTCCTTAAGTTGCGCTTTTATCTATCTTTTTAGGTATATCTCCTCGACCTTATCTTTTAGGTAGAAACCTTTTGGATGAAAACATGTAATTGAAACATGTTATGGATGATGGTTGCAAGTGGTTGCAAGTGATTGCTAGTGGTTGCTCGTGGTTGCATATACACACACAATCTAGGTTTTAGATCGGCTCAGTCACTTCATATTGCATATGCATATATGTTTGCATTCGTATATGGTTGAACTTTAATGTGTTGTCATATGGATGTTGCATTTGTATTGAATGATTGTGCACTCATGTAGAATCAAGAATAGGAAAATTTGCATACATAATGGATTCATGGCACTTACATAATCCGCATTAAGGAGGTCAACTGAATCAGTAGACCGCCTGATTTTGCATTAGATAAGTTCATATACACACACACTTCGCATATGATCATGAAGCATTAGAAGTCTTTTAAGGACAATGGATGCTCGTGTTTGATGGATGAGTAGATGGATGATTGGATGTTAGGATATACATTCCTCCTAACTTGAAGATTTCGGGGACGAAATCCTTTTAAGTGGGGGAGAATGTAACACCCCGCGAATTCTATAACTGTGAAATTAACAAATTAAAGTATAATTAATTTGAAATCAAAGAACTAAGGGAAACGGGATACGCCATTGCGTTCGTCTCGGAAAAATACGCGAAATAGAGTCCGAGTTTTCGAAAAACGGAGTCCGTATGAAGAAGATATGGCCTTCGGAAGTTTCTGAATTAAGTTTAAAAATTCAAACAGAATAAAACAAGTTTAAAATTAAAAACCGGGCCCAATTGGCCAGGGCGGGAAAAATCCCGCCAGATGCACCCAGGTCGACTGGGCTGTCGACCTGGTCTAACCA
This sequence comes from Allium sativum, assembly GCA_030737875.1. Taxonomy (NCBI): domain Eukaryota; kingdom Viridiplantae; phylum Streptophyta; class Magnoliopsida; order Asparagales; family Amaryllidaceae; genus Allium; species Allium sativum. The sequence goes on along the minus strand of JASFAX010001643.1, from coordinate 15,285 downwards.
GGTCGACAAGGCTGTCGACAGGGCTGTCGACCTGGTCCAGAGACAGGTCGAACCCAGTCCAACCCGGCTGGCCTATTCTCTGTTAGTCCATTTTCTGTGGTCTGCTTTGTCATTAGGGCTAGGTGGCAGGCTCTAATTGGTCTCTCTTGCGAATGAATGGCTATGATCAATCCAAGCAACATCAATGGTCCTAATCAGTTCATAAACCCTATAAAAATGACCCTAGACTAACCCTAATCTATTCATTCAAAAATAAGAACAAAGCCGCCATGTTGCTGAGGAACGACTAGGAGTAGCCACCAATTGGAGAGAGGATTAGGAGGAAAATTCTAAAGCATAAAGCAACCTAAACAAATCAAATCAACAAGGAACTGCGTCTCCAAACCCCTAAATTGGAGAATTCGCCACACCATTGTAAGTAGAGTATTATTTTGGTATGAACAAATAATTGTGTTGGTTTGTACACTTGATTTGTGGCAATAAAGTAATTCATATTTGTGCGTTCTTATCGATTTGGAATATTGTATACGTTTGGATATTCTCGAATTATGTTATTCAATTATGAAAAACTACATGCGGTAGTTTTATGCAAGTATACGTTTGGAATATTCGCAAATGATGTAATCCATGTTGAAACTACATGTATGTAGTTGATTAATTGAAATTCATGCAAGTTTGGGGTTTTGCTACTATGCCATCATAATGTGTATTTTTATACAAACATCGTTTTTGTGAAGTAATTGGAATAAGTTTGGGTTATCATAATTCATATGAAACTATGTTGAAATTTTGGCACCATGTATTAAGCCATGCTTTTGTACTAGAAAACCTATTTGCAAACTTATGAATATGATTAGGCTATGATTGATATTTTGCATAATTGAAATCCACATTGTAACAAGGATTATATGATGACATATGTGGTACATAGCTAGGTTAGATTCAAAAATCCTTTTTTTTTCAAGTTGCATGACTAAAGTAAAAATCATGATTTCATGTTAGAAATATTTATGCCATGTGAATAGATTTAAAATCATGATTAGTTTGAACTATACTTTTGTGTTAGTAACAAAAGTAAACACCTTTGTAAACATGTAGTAATCTTATGAACATGATTTGCTTATGTTTGACATTATGCCTAAATAAAAAATATAGGTTCATGTTGTAGTTAAGACTATGTGTCAATAATGATATCCAATTTAGATTCTTATCTCAACTACAAGTTTACATGCTTTGATTCATGTCACTTATGCTTTATGACCAAAGTATACATTAATGCTATGCAAGTACACCAGTTTCTATTTTGTAGTTCCAACGTTATGTTGCAAGTTCATGCGCTCACATTCCCCTTCTTATGTATGTAATCACGCTTTAAGCCTCCCCTTTTCGCATGGCTAAGTTGGGCTTAAAAAGGCTAAGCCCAACATATATATAATAAACGAACGTGTTAAATGGGGGAAAATAACGTTGGGTTAAATTTATTAATAAATGAAAATATAAAGTAGAAGGGCCCAAATTCAAGTATGGGTTGGGCCCATGATTGGTGTAACCTTTACACCATTAACTTAATAATGGGCCGCAAATATTTACATATAAGAAAATAAAGAAGAAAGACAAAATATGTAAATGTAGAACATACGATGTGTTTAACCCGAGGTTGGATTGAGTTGTGATGTAAACCTGCCCGGAACCGCCCGGCTGTCCAGTAGTCACAACAATACCTATCCAATGTGGGAGGTTAAACATGGAGCCCAATAAGGACCCGAGGTTAGACTGAGTTGTGGCGTAAGACTGCCCGGAACCAACCGGCAACAGGCAGCCACAACAATACCTGTCTAATGTGAGAGGTCAAGGCTTTAATAAGACAATTAAGGCTGAGTCAGGATTGTTAGGATTAAGTGAACTAAAGACTTAATCAAAATGGAACATGCTAAACTAAACGGACTGGTGGGGGATAGGTTAGAAAACACTTAACCAACTTAGCATGTTGGCTAGAGATAGAAAACCTAGTAACGGGGGACCCTTTTCAGCAGTAACCCTAGAAGGTGTATCAGGATACCCTGAAACTAGGCAGGGTGGGGCACGATTACTGGGCTGATTGTAAGAGGTCAAATCAACGGCGGTGGTGTAGCAGTGTAGGTTCTAACGGGGTGCGGGCGTGCACACACTCCGGCGCAGAAAAATAAGGCACTGGACACCAGTAGCATACCTGTGCATTCTAGGATTGTGTCGGGCCGCCACCATGGGACTTGATACACCCCATGGTGGGACCAGCATAGGTAACTACAACATCGGGAGCCGTAAGACACATGTAACTATGCGAGTAGGAGCCGATCATTATAGAATGGATCACCTCACCCTGATTATGGGGTGCCAGTTGGAAACTAGTTTATATGGGTTCAGAGATTAACATGGGGTACGATAGTATATTCGACCCTAGACAACTTAACCAAGTTATAGTGCTTTCCCACTTCTTGTTTATACTTATCATAGCCAGTTCTTTATTCATAGACAGAAAGTACTAGACTTACTCAGGCTTTATGTCTGACTCTACTTTTCTTTCGTCTTCTTTTCTTCCGTTCCCCCCCCCAGGTCCACAGGGAGGGAACACAGCAGCTTGACCAGCCTTAACATCCAGCTTGAAGAAGAGAAATGTATTGCTTGGACTTTTTCGCTTTGAACTATGGCTTTGGACAATCCACTATGGGGCTTTTGCAGTTTATCTATGTTTTATTTATGCTTCTTTAAATAATGTAATCAAGACAGATTATGAAAGTGTTATGTTATGTTTTTGGAAAAGATGTAAGACAATTGTGGTGATATTGTTTTAGCACGTATTTGCTTTTATGAAATAAAAGTTGTTGTTTTTCCGCTGTTTACAAATATGTGTCCTTATATCTGTCTTGTATATCTGTGACTTATACTTATAAACCTCCACCGAAATTAGGGCATTCCCTTTGAGAGTGACCCTAACGGAGGTGGGGTGTTTCAGTTCCCGGTCGATCTCGGGAGGAGGGGACTGGAGTCTTTGCCCCCGAGTGGGGTCATTGTTTCCTAATGGTCGTGCGATATCCTCACGAGATCCCAAAGATCCAAATGTCAGCTGCTCCACGTTCTGAGGTCGTTCGAGTGGCCTTCGTTCACGGGGCCTCTCTTCCTCGGAAGATGAAGATTGATCTACTGGTGTGTGACGAACCGGTGATGGAGTTCTCTGTCGACGGAGCTCACTAATCTCCCGACTCATGAGCCTCATATTTTCCTGCATCATGAGATTAGTGCGCTCGTGAACTTTCATGGCCTCCCTCGTGCTCTCAAGCATGTCAAGCAAGCACGAGAAATCTCCTTGAGTGATGGGCGCAGATGGATTGACCTGATCACCAACCCTGGTGGCTGGAATTGGAGCATTCGTAGGGACTCGAGTAGAGGTTCCAGCTTCACCAAACATCGGGTCGGATCGGATGTAGGAAGTCGGATCGGTTCGGTGCTGGGGAGCCTGGTCGGATCGGTGCGTGGCAAGTAGCTCGGGTCGGTTCAGATTGGGGGAATGCACTGCTTCAGAATCTCCTACCCGGATCGGATCGGAGCTCTCCCCCTGCTGGCGGCTCGGATTTCCTGCATTGGTTCTTCCTGCTGCTGAACTCTGCCCCCGAGACCTTGTTACAACAGCATTTTGCTGATCTTCGCCAGCTCCATTTCCTCGAAAAGGTTGAATTTCCTTGCCTTTTCCTTTGGCCATGAGTTTTTGACAATCACTTCAACAAATATAAAAAAGCGGAGAAACTTAAGGATTCACTTCTTTGAACTCAACGGTCCAAAAAGTAGAAAGAGATCCCGGGAAATAAAGAATTTAGATGAGGATTCTCAGTGAAAGCACCAAAAATGTTAGACCCAAAAGTGGTTCTAACACCCAAATTGATTAAAAGCAAGAAGAAATGAGATAAAAATAAAAATGAACACGCAGGATTTATAGTGGTTCGGCGAAGAAATGCCTATGTCCACTTATCTTTCACTATATTCAATGATTCAGTTGCAAATACAATGTAAGATTCACTCAACTCCACTCACAACTCACTTATGTTCACTCAGTTGACTAAAACAAAAAATGAAAGATGATTTGGATTCTCCGGGAGTAATGGAGTTCGGATTATGGAGGTGGTTGAATTCTCAAAGTGCTCCAAAAGATCCTTCTCTTTGTCTCCAGACGGGGTATTTATAGGTGTGAAGTTGCTTGAAACTTGATCCGGGTCGGGGCCACATGTCGTCCATCCCACTATCTTCGGGTTCGGATGAACTGTTATGTTGACAACGCATCAAAGGAACGGACGTTATGGGTAGGAACTGGTCACAGCCGGTCCGGATATCCAGGCGCTTTTGCAGGAGAATAACATGGAGCATGGGTTCGGGTCGGAGACGCACAGATAAGGGGTTCGGATCGGGATACCCGATCCGAACCGGATTGGCTTGGATGCAATGCTCTCTTCTTCTCTAATCTGCTCCGCTCCGATCCATTTTCGTAGCAAACAGGTGGCTTTCCGATCCAATCGAGATTATGTTGCCCTCCGATCCGATTAGATATGCCTTACCAATTTACTCAGTAGGAGTTCACCGATCCGAACGGAAGATTCAATCCGACCCGAACCGATATGTTGCTCTGATCCGACCCGAACAACTGCAGCTATTCAATCTAGGTTGTAGTGTCTTCTCCAATCCGAACCGAAGTCTTCTAATTAAAAATGTTCTTCAATGTCTGGTTTCTTGACTTTGTGTTGCCTAGTTCACAAAGTAGGCTAACACTAATATTTACTTATGGTATATTAAATTGAACATTTAAAATGTTAACACCAAATGAATGGGCCTTACCAATATAATATAAAAGCGCGTCAACCCACTAGAAGATGACCGCTCACAAGAGTGTCTTCAGCATGTCTCATGTATCTTTGCATTTTCCGTATGTTTTCCTCATGCCTTCATCTACTCACGTCCCATTCATGTATTCCGCCTACTTTTTTTTTTTTATTGCCCAAGGCCCACTCCTTTCAAAGCTCATGGCCCTCTCCCTTTACGTTATTTTCTTCCTCAAAATATAGGACGCCATCACCTGAAGCTCCTTTTTTATTCCCACATCATTTTTACGTTTTATTTTAAAGCCTACAGGCCCCACGCCTTACATACCCACCTTCCTTCTTTTGGTTGATTACATCTTCCACCTGCTAATCATCTCCTTCCAAATCTCGCACGCCACCTTTTCTTTCTCCTGAACCCGTCTTCGCCAATATCCCATGCACGTTCTGACAGAGCACACCAAAAAAAAGGAACCGTACCTCATCATCACACTTGCATGAACCACGTCCTCTCTTGAACTCCGCATACACATGCTTCCGACCCCATCGCTGTCCATGCCGAACTGTCACCACTCATGTCCGCAAGTTTCGAGTTTGTCGCAACCTGAGCACACTTCACGTTGCTCCAGAAAGTGGCGAACTCTTTTGCCTTTAAACCTGCGTTATTCCCTCTTTTTATTTTTTTGTTATCATGATTTTTATTTTTACGCTACCGTTAAATACACGTACCGTGCTATACACCATTTTATCTTTAAAGGCCGCTATCGACAAAAATAAAAATACCGTTGTGTCGAGCAACGCTCCACGACCCCAAAAATATAATAATATCGGTAGGTTAACTGATATAATGAAACCCCAAAATGTTAATATAGGGTACAAAATACTCCAAATAAAAAGTTGCTTATTTTACGAAATAAAAATTACAGAAAAATTCTAAAAATTAAATTAACACTACGTCTCAAAAGAATCTTCTCTAAATTCGAAACCAGTATGCAGTTATTTCAAATAAATTGTTTCGGTCGATGAACGATTCTATAGCGACTATTTCGAAATTTGTTTTGGACGTAAAACAAAATCTAAAATACGAAAACTCAATTTTCCTCTTCCATTAGAAAAATATAATCACATAGATTCAGACGCTTCTTGTTTCACAGAAATCCGACTTAAAACGGATTATGTATAATCAATTAAAGTTCAAACTAAATTTTTCGAACTACCGCGTTGTTTCGAGTTCGTTTTATATTAAATATAAATATAAGCGTTTAATCGTCGTCTTAGAAACGAATTTCATACCAAATCCCTTAATATAATATTTAAAACCAATTTAAATATTCAATTCAAATTGTCGAAAAATCCAGGTCGTTACATTCTTCCCCCCTAAAAATAATTTCGTCCCCGAAATTGCTATGTTAAGAAGAATGCTTTAAACCACTTATTTTTAAAATAATTATTTCAAAAAAATATTTCTAAGTCTTAAAATTTTCCGAAAAAGTTGCCAGCACCTCCTCTGTACTGTACGATCCAAACAGCTACAACTCGCCACTTTAGGTCTCATATTAATCAAAAGAAAAAAAAGCCAGGCGGCAACCCAACTCAGAGGTTTAAAATCAATCACCTAAATCAATATAATCAAGGTTTACCTATTTGTCGGGCAAGCGATACTCCAATTCCAAACCAAAGCATTAACAGCTCTTTCTCTCCTTCAATCCTGTACTTAACTCGATATCCAACGCCAATAACAGATATAAGGTCAAACCATTTCCGTTTTATTTCATATTAATTCTACTCAAATTCATTGAATTTTATCTCTTAGTTGTTGATGACTTTTATTATCCAAACAGTTTATTATCCAACAAACAATCAATCACAATCAATCGTAACCAATTCATCCATATTTAACTTATTCTTAGGTTAAATTTTGATTTATTTATCTCCATAAATTAAATTCCACATTTTCAAATTCTTTTGCTTTATTACTTGTTTAAATTCAAAATCAAGTTTGAATTCCCATTCAAATCAGTCGACAAACCAATATCAATCATTGGATAAAATTATTTACCTCTATACAAAAATAGACTTTGGGCAAAATTATTTCATCTACCCTTTTTTTCTTTTCAAAACAATATTGTACCAATTTGACAGTTCCACTTGAACCGATCAAATAACACAATACAAAATCCTTCTTATAGAAATTTACAAATACGCGCTCTCATATATACACTCAATCTCGATCTATAGTATTACTAACTCCATCTCTATCGAGTTACGCCACAGAGCCAAGGTTATTCTTAAACCATTGCTCTGATACCAACTGTAGCGACCCGGGAATTTCGACACTCGAATCTCGACACTAATACCAACCGTGTCCAAAACTCAAGTACCGAAAACCCTAGAAAGCTAGGAGAAAGAAGTTAGAGGGTGAGAAAAGAAAGGAAGAAATGTTAGAATAGAAGAAGAAGAAGAATCACCACAGCACAGAGTCTCACTTCGCAGCGGAACAAATATAATATATAAATAAACTTTATAGAGAGTTTTGAAATAAAAACTTACAATCATCAGAGTACATCAATATACTGGGACAGTTATAATAATCTGTCCTTATATACATCACACAGCGGAATAATACCAGGTAATAGCATACGTCTGAACACCTTCAGCTCGTCTTTGGACTTCACAGCATCCGATAACCTGAACCTGTACACCCGGTCTAACCCGAGCATTTACAAAACACCGGGTCAGTCTGGTGAACCAGAGTGAGTAAAACTCGCACAGTATTAAGGTTATCACACAACTTGATTTTAAAGTTAAAATCCTTTCGAAAGAAAAGGATAATCGTAAGACCAAATCCACACATAAACACGGACGGTTTTTTACCTTACGATAACCTAAAACAGTTTTGAAATCAATATCTTTTCTGATATTATAATAGTGTCTAAATACAAATAAATATCAATCTAGTGGAACGCTTGCATCTCACGCTCCACATATATAGTATACAATCAAAACCTCGGGCGCTTATTGGAGATTGGATTCCGACCTTGACAAGGTATGGGACCACCTGCCGCTCGTGTATCTCTAGAGGCGAATACACTGGGTTCAACAAGAACGTCTTGCAACCCGGCCCACACATGACCGACCACTCATTTCGCTTGAGTGTATCGAATGTATATCACCAACGGTTGGACTCAAACCACCGTTCCCGAATGGGCAGAATCGATAGATTAAAGAACAAAAGGAATTTCTCTAGATAGGTGATTATACACCCTAATGGGAGCGACCCACATAGCCATGATGCCTGCCCGATTTTTGTCATTTCCCGGTTGATGAGGCTTGAGGCCACGCTTTACCTTTATAATCAGCACATCACATTCACTTCGAATGCCACATTGTTAGATCCATCGAAATCACTAATTGACGTCCACAACAATACTTTATGTGTCAGCTAAAAGAAGTTTCCTTCTCCGCTTCCACTCTTGGTACGGTTGAAGAAATCAATGTACGTGACCTTTCTGGAAATACTCTGTCAGACATCCATCCATACACGTCATCCAGGAACAGGATGAACCGAAGGCACCCTCCTACTGCATCCTAGGAATCACCTTATAGATCAGTAGCGAGTAATCCTTGCAACCCGTAGATTTCAGCCACGACAGAATCATAGTATATCTCTGGGGATCAACCAGAGATTGTAAGTAATCCTTTCGTTTATGAAGATCTACGATTTTCAATTTGCTCCATCTCGATCATCATCTTCGACGTATTCGTATTTATTGGTCGGAATGGTTTTCGAATATAAATTCGATCCCGGTCTTTCCATACCAATAACGTATTGCCAGATTTTGATAGTCGGTTATTTAACTATCAAAATAAACAATCATAAATAAAATAGATTCATTGGTTCAGAACACAGCATCACTTGGCCAATAAGATAACATAATATTCTCAAATCATTTTATTTCCTTTTCTTAAGGCATCTCATTATGTATATTTCTAAACACTTCAAATAATGTTTCACTACTATTTTCTCAAAATCAATTACTTCTTACGTCTTCCTTATTACAATTAATACCATCCTTCGATAATCCTGAAGTCGTTCAAGTTAGGGTATTTTAATTACCTCTCAGACCTTGATTAACAACACTCTTATCTTAAGGTAAATATGAATTGTAATTCAGAATCTCATATTCATTCCGATATCAGCAATTTCCGTTTCACTATTTCATTTAACATATGGTTTTTATAAATCTTCTCATCTTGGAAATCTTCCTTTCAAATATATCACCAATATATTGATTTAGTAAATGATAAATAAAATATCCATATTTAAACTTTAACTTCTTTAAATCATTACAAATCCCATTACTCGAACCTTTTCTCAATTCAACTACAAGAATTCATTTATTCCTTCTGGGAAATCTTATTTCAAACTCGCTCATCTCACTTAATGTCATTATAAAGCAGCGTTAATCTAAAATTAACGTTTTAACTTCCGATCCCTTTTTATATACTGTTTGCACAACTTTGGTTTAATACAAACCCCTTTCGCCTCGATTTCCTTTCTTAATTCAAACAGTTATCTTAGGCTTATCGCCTTTGCTTAGAAATCTCTTTTATAACTTAATTTATCAAATCTGGTTTAGAATATAAAGCCGTTCACACTTCTTTTGAAATCTAATCATAATTCATTATAACTACGATTACTTAAATAAACAATTAACTTAATCGTTAACTTGGATAAATATCAAATTTCCTTTTCTTATTAAGTCAAACACCCTTTGCTAAAGTCATTTTATTAGATAAATCTGCTCAAATTTATTTAACTTAATAATCAACTGTCGTTATAACAATTGGCTTGGTCGACTTTAACATAAGATAAATTTGTTGATCAATTCTACTCATCTTTTCATTTAAACTAATAAATAATATTATTAATTTAAATAATCTATTTTAGAATAATCTTACTTTAAGTGTTACTTTAAAACAATTAATAATCGTTTCACACTTGCTTACAAATCTTCTTAATACAAGAATTAGCTCTATAAAAGATAAAGCACGTGCTTCGCACACGGTCGATTTTGGTGTCAAAATGGTGATTGTTGGTTAAACCAACAATATACAAATAGAATTGGGTTATTTCTTTTATTTGTAAACTTCATTTAAAAATAATATATTTAAAAATCTATATTCAATTATAGAATAAATTACTTCATTTTACCGATGCACCTGACGGTAAATCAATCTTTATAAAACAGTTTTTATTTTGGCCATCTGCTATAAATTTCTCAACCAATATCGCACATCAGTTAATAACCGAATAAATGTTGAATTTAGATTCAACAAACCACCACTAAGCCAATAACCCAATCACGTCGGTTAAACAGTTCATATAAGGATCATATGCAAACAAACAATCTGTTCATCTGATAGCGGTCAACTAAAATAATCAATCAGGCATCCAATTCAATTAAATACGTTTATATTGTTATAAACGTAACCATCAAGGTAAGTTACCTTGTTTGGAAAATCATCGTTAAAAATAACGATGTCATTTTATTTAAATTAAACAACGTTTAATTTAAATAGTATAGCGAATAACCAAACAAGCATTAAATCAACCAAATCAACTAGCAAACATAGCACACAAGCAATAAACCCGATTTATAAAAATTATAAATGGGTAACTGAGTGAGTTTAACTCACCTTCATTTTTGTCTGTCATTGAAACAGTTTGTTTTGCAAGCTTCCGACTGCGCTCAGTTCCGTCCGTCCAAACCCACTATGTTCGTCGATACGGTCTCAACGCCTTCTGATTTGTTCCATTCTGTTACTGGATGACACGATTGCAATTTTAATACGATATGCACTTATATTATTAAATCTTTAATAATAAACTTGATTACTATTTTACATCAAAATTAATGTGGTTGAGAATCCGGTTATGAAGCCATAGTAGTTTCATAAATAATCCTAGTTAGAAATGGTATACTTTGGTCACGTTACAAACACTTACTAACTTGGGCTCAAGGGAAAATCATCCCAAGCACGTCATTTGTGTTAGGCAAAATATACAAACCTTTCCCCGGCTATATTATAATGGATAGATAATGTAAAAACTGGTCACGTTCAACAAGGGTAGGCTTAGGCAAGTTATATGTATTGATAATCAAATATGTACATCACTAATTAATATTTACTTATGGTATATTAAATTAAACATTTAAAATGTTAACACCAAATGAATGGGCCTTACCAATATAATATAAAAGCGCGTCAACCCACTAGAAGATGACCACTCACAAGAGTGTCTTCAGCATGTCTCATGTATCTTTGCATTTTCCGTATGTTTTCCTCATGCCTTCATCTACTCACGTCCCATTCATGTATTCCGCCTACTTTTTTTTTTTTTATTGCCCAAGGCCCACTCCTTTCAAAGCTCATGGCCCTCTCCCTTTACGTTATTTTCTTCCTCAAAATATAGGACGCCATCACCTGAAGCTCCTTTTTTATTCCCACATCATTTTTACGTTTTATTTTAAAGCCTACAGGCCCCACGCCTTACATACCCACCTTCCTTCTTTTGGTTGATTACATCTTCCACCTGCTAATCATCTCCTTCCAAATCTCGCACGCCACCTTTTCTTTCTCCTGAACCCGTCTTCGCCAATATCCCATGCACGTTCTGACAGAGCACACCAAAAAAAAGGAACCGTACCTCATCATCACACTTGCATGAACCACGTCCTCTCTTGAACTCCGCATACACATGCTTCCGACCCCATCGCTGTCCATGCCGAACTGTCACCACTCATGTCCGCAAGTTTCGAGTTTGTCGCAACCTGAGCACACTTCACATTGCTCCAGAAAGTGGCGAACTCTTTTGCCTTTAAACCTGCGTTATTCCCTCTTTTTATTTTTTTGTTATCATGATTTTTATTTTTACGCTACCGGTTGGATATTGGAACAAAGAGAATGGCTTTAAATTTTACAGTGAGGAAGTTGGGTTTGTTTCGCCTTGCTGAAGTGGCCTTGCTACCAAAATAAAGAATGAAATGGCATTTATATAGATGAGAGAAAGCATAGGATAGGAACAACATCCCTTCATTCAGTACAACATAGAAGCGAGGGTTGCAGACAGAAGCATAGGCTTGCATGGAGTTGTGTTATCTCATTGAAAGACAGAAAAGAAAGGCCAGGCTAAAAGAAATCAGAGTAGCAGAGTGTTACGATTTTAGTTCCTTAAGATTGAAGTTGTTTATATTTATATTGGTCTGCGTTGCATGTGAATATAGGGCTGAAAAGAAATGAGTAGCTATGGGCATGAATTTTCAATTCATTAGCATGAGCTTTTCTTTGTATGGAAAGAAGTTGGGTAGCTTAAAAAGGTATATAGCTGCTTGTGTTTTCAGCTTCAGTAGGCTGTGCTGATGTAAACAATCAATGGCAGTGTAAACTTTAGGTTGTACATGGGTACGTTTGTATGTTGTATGTAGGCTTTTCCCTATGCATGAAATGAAGAATGAGCTGTGTATTAAAATTTCATACAGTGTAGGTGCATTTCTAACAATTAGATTAGGCATTTGCCTTGGTGTATCGGTCGCTATCTAAAATGGAAGAAAGAATACGGCAGATGTACAATCTCAGGGTAGCTGAAAGTATGTCTGTGATTTCCTTTCATTTGATGGAACCACACATGAAGGCGTAGAGGGTATAGACTGTACATATATATAGGCACGTACAAGAATAGGGGATACGTAGAAGTAGCGGGTATGGCATGTCTTATTCGGTTAGATGATAGGGTAGGCTCAGGTGTGAAGTGAGGATGTACAGTTTTGCTTAACAATGAAGCTTATTCCATTTATATCATACATGTATCCTTATAACATGTGCGGATATAAATTTTCACTTGCTTAAGAGCCTAGCATGCTCATTTGAAGTCTCATAAATGGTGATACGGTGGCTTTACTTTCATTTATACGGTTGGTTTAATTTTAACCGCTATTTACCGTAGACCGTTAAATACACGTACGGTGCTATACACCATTTTATCTTTAAAGGCTGCTATCGACAAAAATAAAAATACCGTTGTGTCGAGCAACGCTCCACGACCCCAAAAATATAATAATATCGGTAGGTTAACTGATATAATGAAACCCCAAAATGTTAATATAGGGTACAAAATACTCCAAATAAAAAGTTGCTTATTTTACGAAATAAAAATTACAGAAAAATTCTAAAAATTAAATTAACACTACGTCTCAAAAGAATCTTCTCTAAATTCGAAACCAGTATGCAATTATTTCAAATAAATTGTTACGGTCGATGAACGATTCTATAGCGACTATTTCGAAATTTGTTTTGGACGTAAAACAAAATCTAAAATATGAAAACTCAATTTTCCTCTTCCATTAGAAAAATATAATCACATAGATTCAGACGCTTCTTGTTTCACAGAAATCCGACTTAAAACGGATTCTGTATAATCAATTAAAGTTCAAACTAAATTTTTCGAACTACCGCGTTGTTTCGAGTTCGTTTTATATTAAATATAAATATAAGCATTTAATCGTCGTCTTAGAAACGAATTTCATACCAAATCCCTTAATATAATATTTAAAACCAATTTAAATATTCAATTCAAATGGTCGAAAAATCCAGGTCGTTACACTTACCATCTGAACCTTCGTCCTCGAAGAAGATTGGGGCTGTTGAAAAAGACTCCTTGATCACTTCGCAGGAGGAGGTTAACGCTATTCTTTAGGATTTCAACATTTATGGAGTGGAAGTCATTTCTCCACGTATAGCTTACACGATCACGTCTCCTTTTGAAGGGTATTTTGCCAATACTGCCGTCCATATCTGGCACGGACGCTCTGTCCCTTTTCCAAATTTCATTGCCAGATTTCTACTACATCTGAATATCGCTCCCATCCAGCTTTCTCCTAATACCTATACCTATCTTTTTGGTTTATAGCTTTTGTCATTGGAATCTGTAACCCTTCCTTAGATCCCCCACTTGTCGATTACTTGATTTGCCCCTCCTAACTTAATGACATGAATTACCAAATTTTTCTTGCTTATCCCTCAAAGAAACTGCTATCTGAAGGAGCAGTTAAATTTAAAGATTGGGAAACTCAAACTTTCTTCATACGTTGCCTTCCTATCATTTCTAGAAATTTCAATACTTCGAGTTTGGATTTTTACTACATCTCTTCCTTACTCTTTTAACTCAATGTACACTTATTGTCCACATGTGTGTTCACACGCTATTTTTATTTCAAGTGCTGCTCCCAAGCTTCCTATTTGCGAGGGTAAAAGATTTGTAGACCTTCTTAACGTTGCTTCAGAAAAGTTGGGTAATAAACCTTCTTTACTTACACTATGTACCCTTCAGAAACACACTCTCCTCCTGATAGGTTAGGATATTATCGGTCAACCTCTCTTAATTTTCTTTAAGGAAATACTTTCTCTATTTATGGGGAAGAATGCTCCTTTCTCCTCAAATTCTCCAATATTTCTTGACATCCCTAGTAAGTTATTCATGTGACAACTCAAAATCTTAGTTATAGCTTTATTTTCTTGTCCATTTGCATGATATACTTTGCTCATGATTCATTAAATGTCATCTGTTTTGGACCAAATTAGATAAATTCACCATCCCTGGTTCCAAAAACAGGAACTTTTCCTTGAGGGACACCCTGCTCAAGTCTCGAGAAGGTGCTACAAGGAAACTTGTAGATGTAATCACTGAGAGTTCTCCATCCAAGGGATCCAAGAATATTGAAGACCAAACTCCTTGTCCTGATGCAGATATATATTTGCCTATAAATACTTCTCCAAAGGTTCCTTCGCCAATATATATCCATTTATCTAAAACTACTGAAGTTTTTACTGCGGTCCATCGCACAATTGGACTTTCTTCTCCTTATATGGACCTCAATTCTCAAGGACCTTCTGTACCTTCAACTGTTAAGGGCTTTGATGTGTTGGTTAAACTGATTATGTCTTCATCCTCATTTTCTGGTATTAGTCTTCCATCTTCCATTCTTTTTGTGGTCGTATAATTGTGCCATTTATTTCTGCTATATCTTTCTTTCTTTAGGTCGCCAAACAATGGTTCTTATTGTAAGGAGGTGTCATTGGACTTCTTCTGATTTGTCAAAGCTTAAGGAAGAAAATCTTTTCTTTAAAGAAGAAATTGCTACCCTTGTCAACTCTAGAGAGGGTGTGATAAAGAAACATGATTCATTAGATGTTGCTCTCGCTGAAGCAGAATCTTCAGTAGCTGAGGAGAAAGGAATCAATCTATCTTTAACTGAAGAAATTAAAGCTTTAAACGAGACCTTAGGAATTGATTCTAGCCGTTCTTCTCTGCAAGAAGAAAATTCTCTTCTCAAGGAGAAGAATGCCTCTCTTAGGAGGAAGCTTGAGAAGAATGGTGCTTTCC
>JASFAX010001642.1:0-49681 GCA_030737875.1 Allium sativum | reverse complement strand
ATTTCTATCTTTAAAATCACTTTATTAAGAATCTAAGTATATTCATAATAGTTAAACTGTACATTTCCAGTTTAATTATATTACAGGGTTTGAAAACAAATTTTGCTAAAACACTATTTACGACAAACCTAAAGTAGTTCCTTTATAATTATATTTAAAGCATTCAATTATATTAACTTCATCGACATAATCTAAGAGGGTTAAAGAGGAATGTAATTAACAAATTTTCACGACGAATCCAAAACCATTTAATACTTATTCTTATCTTTAAAATATTCATTTAAAGATCTAAGTATCGATAGATATTCAACAAGTAAAATACTTGGTTCCTAAATCATTTATTGTAACATGTGTTATAATCCAAAATTATTTCTAAATCATAAAAATAGGTTTAATTTATTTCAATATATATATATATATAGTAAAAATATCTTAAAAATAGGTTTTAAGTAAAATGATAAAAAAGTCTGTATTATACTTCATAAAACCATTCACTTCCAATTTTTCAATTTCCGTTCCATTCGTATAATTTTTCTAATTCAGTTCAGTTGCACAAAACACACCAAAATGTGTGAAATAAACAAACTTTATATACTATATATAGTAATATATTCACTTCACCTCAACTCTGCATATAACAACATTATGTAACTAATGGGGGTCACAATACGGTTTAATGTTCAATCAATTCATATAATATCATATGAATATAAATTCTATAACAATCATATTGAGAAATCATGTTGGTCCCTCCAACATGTCCCCTACATCATAGCTCATATGTCAGCACATATACATGTAATAAAATTCAAATAAGTTAATTCATATAAGATGTATCTTCCGCTACAAGCAGGTAGTGTCAAAAGTCATCCACTCCAAGGAACAAATATATACAACCACAAACCACCTGACAAAATAGTAAATCATCCAAACAACCAATCACATATATAAATATGTAAATAACATTCAATACTATTATATGGTACAATAGTATATCAAAAAGCGTGAGTTAAACTCACTACACTACAAGAAAAAACGCAAATAGCAGCGGCAAAATCTGCTTCAAACCCGTCGCTAAACAGGCCTTAGCGACGGATTTCCTACGTAACTGTATGGTCGGTAAAATCCATGACGGTATCTGTGTCAGATTTTGCGACGGAATTTTGGAAGAGGTTTCCAACATTTTTCCGTCGTTTTACTAATTTTACAATAAAAATAAATTTTGTTTATTAATTTAATTTTAATTTAATTTAATTTATATACCGACTATTTACAGGCGGATAATTAAATTATAATAAAATATTACTTACATAAGGAGTTGGTAAACCCTTGCTAAATACCAAGGGATTAGCGACGGATAATTTCAACTTCTGATTCACTTTAAATTTCTGTCGGTAATTCGTCACAAATCACTACAAAAAAACTTGCAAAGAGCTATAATCGTTATAATATAAAATATTTGCGAAAATTAATATGTTTAACTCAGAATTTCTAATTTTAAATAAATATTTTATTCAAACAAATATTTTATTACACGTTTGAATAGTACACAATTATGTTTCTCTTTGTTACACAATAACTATACAAAATGATTATTTGTACAAGCATTGACTTGCTACATACACTCAGTTACACTCACTCTCACACTCAATATCTTCATCTTCAGTGACTAATCCATAATTTGCCATATCATTCGTTGTACCTGTCAAAATAGAATAACACCGGAAAGATACATAACTAAACTATTTTTCACTGTTATTTGAATTTAAATTTTCATCTGTCATTGCTTCCTAACATACACAAATTATAATTTCTGTACAAAGTTGAATGTTATGTTGGTTTAAGTCCTTTTTTTTTGGGTAAACTGTTCGAAATTATTGAAATGGAAATGATGAAGTTACCTAAAGGGGACAGCCATAATGAATGTGATAGCAGGCAACAAGTTGTTCAAGGCACAAGCAATCGTTGGAGAGGAATACTTAAGTCCCATAAAATATGCAAGCTGATTCATGGTCGCCCTAAAATACATTGCACCCATTTGAATATTTTTCATCAAGTGGTATTTATTAGACGTATGATGATATTATATATGCTTACCCGAACAGAGAGCAAAAGAATATTTGTATTAAGATTTTCTTTGTAATCTTCATTCAAGATTTCCTGCAAGTGCATGTGTATAGCAAAAGGCAATAAGCAGCATATTCATATTCCCATGCACTTCATACATTCCAGTGTAAGAGATTAGGGACAAAGAAAAATGTGTATACCTCTCCAAGAAGAAGGCAATTGGAGTCAAGAAAACACTTGCAATAATTTGGCGATAGGCGATCATTACATATGCGCTCATGCCAGAATCCATAGCCAGTTTCGACAAAATGTTTAAGCCTGCGAAGCCTACTTGAACGAAAACCATCATCAAAATTGGCATGCTCAATTAAGATTCGTGTAATAGCATGCTCAATTCTAGCAACAGAAAGTGTAGAAGACTCCATGTTTTTTTGGATAACCAAATCTTCCTCTTTTATTGTGCAAAATAATCTTAATGCAAGACAGTAGCATGCAAAGACAGAATGAAGACATGCAAGTCTTTATTATCCTTTCAAACATTCCTTTAACCATATTTAATTGTACCTGGCTCTTTTTCAACTTAAATTTAAAGCAGTCCGTTCGTTATTTATATATGGCATACTACAGTTCATGTGGAGTACGAAAACAAGTACGCATTGTTGAAATTCCGAGTATATGATAACTCCTAAGCATGGGTAAATCTTTAGGTAAAGAACCATGCAGCAAATACACATGCATCAAGGGTGTATTCCTATTTCAATTACATAAGGTTTCACCAAAGGCTACAGTTAATTCTCAAGTGAAATAAATGCTTCAAACATAATGCAAATGCATATTACGGGTCACGGTACACAATAATATGGGGTGCAGACTTATATCCTCAAGTGCCCAAAAACTCGACCATTAAACTGAAAATAACCAAACCGTCAACAAGGAGATAACAAACAACGGCTATCAACAAAATGTACCCAGTGCCCCGAAGTAGCAAACTTGAAGTAAATTTAAATCATAAGCTAACTTACCTTAGGAGATTATGTTCGAACCATGTAAATAAGTTGTTGGGATTAAATAAGTTATTTTTCTGTTAGTTGGTCTTAAGTGCAGTCCATAATGAAACAGAAGGGTTCTTTTGCATTGACCAATAATGGTAATACAGTTAAGTAATTGCGCAAAAGTTAGGATGCAGGCCAGCAACCCTCACCGTCGTTAGCCTACTCCAGGCACCACTTAAACCATAAAACTCGCCATAGACACATTCATACAGAATTGGGGGAATTGTAAAACTCAATGTTTCATTTATATCCTGCTTGAGAGATGTAAATTGGTTTAACAAAATTTCTCTTCCAATATCGGCACATTATACTGATAAAAAAAAAACAGTTTCCATTAAATCAAAAAGTTCGCAGGGTGATAGATATCAAGACTATATTGTGATCTCACAAAATAATAACTGCTAATCTTCAAAGTGAGACTACTTAATACTAAAAAGGGGAAGAGCGAACTTAATACTAAAAAGGGGAAGAGCGAATGATTTAAAACTTACAATTTGCCTTAACAGTGTCAACTGGAGCCAAGGTATCGGCGAATTTCCTCAAGCCTTATGATTGGAACGGTTTGGGCTCCGGTGTCCTCATCTTCGCTTCTGGCAATAGCATTGTTTCTCTACTTGTCGTTGCGATCTGCATCAGAGCTAGTCATGAATGCTTGGTTATTGATTTTCAATGTTTCCTGCTTAAACAGAGAGATAATTAGTATTGTGTTATTTCCAAACAAACTAAACTTAAGAGCTCCACTAAGATGTGCAGAGGTCATTTCCGATAGGAATGTGGCACTAACTACAGCCAAATATTATATAAGATATGCTACAGCAAAACGTTGAAATGCTAGTCACAATGTAATGAAACTGAAACAATGATCCAAATATACTTGATTTGCGAAACCAATGCAACCGCCGATCTTGATACAACAGAATAAATTATGACTATATTAAATACACGTGCACCTATAATGAAGCTAATTCCACTCAATATGATGTTAGTTCAACGCCCAGACTTTCTAGTAACAAATGATGCTACTAAGGATGCTAATAGACCAGGCGAGTAAAAAGAAGTGAAGGCTGATAGTCTTTGATTGTCATACATATAGTAATGGTTCTTAGATGGATTGTTCTTCTTTTCCTGTATAAAAGGCAGAACTTTTCAAGGAATGGATCCATTTATTTGACACAACCTGAACATTAATCAAAACATTATGGATAATGAACGTCTTTATAATGTTATTTGAGTTGATGATTTGAATAACTAATAATTTAAATCATAATTAAAAATTTCAAATACAATAATTCGTCATTTCATATTAGTGGCATTAACTGTATACAACATATTGCCAACTAATTCACTATTGGTATCCCTTAGTTCAGTTTAATTATCATTTGATCTATCAAGATATTAGATGTAAGTTGTAGTTGTTATTCAAGCTAACATAACAACAACCTCTATCCAGCATTTGATCAAGCTAAGTTTAGTAGCCTGTCTAATATACTTTTTCTGTCCTGTTTTTAAAAGGGTAATTATTTTGCTAGAATATATAAACATATATTGCAACACTTATTTATACATGCAATTGTCCTTGGTAGACACAACTTGACCCCTAAATTTTTATAATTATCCATGCCTTGATAAACTTTTCCCAGTGTCATAATACACTTCAAGTTTCCTATCAGCTACTATAGGCTGAAACAATTATAGAATTTAATGTAAATAGCAACGTTTATTCGTGTCTGTTCGAGTCTTTGATCGAAAAAGTTCATCTGAGTTTGTTTTAAACATGAACTAGTACAATAAAATTTGTACGCATAAGAATCTTGTTCGATTTGTGTCCGAACTAATTATATTTTGGACAGAGAATGAAACACCTTTGTCCCCCATGTAGAAAATTATACGTGTTTTCGAACCAAAACAACTGTTGTGTTTCTTAGAAAAATAACGAACGAAGCCAAAATAATTACTCTGAACAAGAGAGTATTAAAAGTTCAAGACGATAAAACATTTTTAGTTGTTTTTAAGTAAAGAAAGAAGAACGAAAATATGAAGATTAAATAAGCTCCACACGATCAAAAATATCAAAATATATTATATGCCTCCTGAATTTTAATATAATGAAAAGATAAAACATTTTATTCACCTTACATTTAGCGTAGCACGAGATGACAATGATATTCAAACGGTCCAGTTAGTTATCAATTAACGTTGTAGAGAGTCTACATCACCTTTTAAATAAAAAGCAATAGACGAAACATTTTATAAAAGCCGTCGCTAGCCGTCCAAGTTCAGAAACGAACGACATCGAAGTATATCCAACAATTTTCAGCATTATTTATTTTCATTTTAGCATAATTATAGATTACTTTGCAAAAAGAACGCTCAAATATTTGAAACTAGAAATCCCTTTCACATATATTTGAAATTATTGTTTAACTAATAACTTTTTGTGTATTCAGCTTTTTACCATATTTGAAAGATGTCCGAGAAAAACTATTACAATACATAATTAATATCATACATATACATAGGCGGCTTGCCTGCTCACACACATACATATACAGATGTGGAGAATACTGCCTTTATCTTATTGACAGATTTTGAATTGTTTGCACTAATTTTCATATTAATTATTATAAGATAATTTCCATCATTTTGGTATGCTTCCAGATAGAATTGCTAGCTTTGAGAACTCCTTGGTTGAAAACTTTGATATTACAACTCCATAATGTCTGCTTGAACTTTTTTATTTTCTTGGGTTGAAGTAAGGCATTTGTTTAGAAATCACAAGCGACTATGAACATACTGCTTTCCACATAGCAAATTAGTTTTGTGATTGACAATTGGAAATCAATGCTAGGCTACTGTCAAACTTAACTTATACATGCACTTCATTATCTACTATTTGAATGACCGTTTGTTAGGTTAAAATTACTACTTACATGCATGAGGGTTTGAGATAATTAACAAGATTAGCTGATCAGATCCAATTTACAAAATGTCTTTCAAATTTCGTTTTGATTATCATATAAATGACTCATAACATCTTTCAAGTTAGACAACAAGAACAAAAGAATAAAATAACAAGTAAAGTACCTTGAAATTCGAGGCATCTCAACTCCAAACTTCTTTATTCAAGAACAAGGTTGGGTGATTACCTTCTCTTTTTACACTAAACTACAAATCCTCAAACTTAAAATTAGCAATATGAAATAAAATAAATAAACGGAATGGTGGAATCGAGGAGGCTTCTTGACGCCTAAATCGTATTTTTACCTATCGGCCGGCTAGCATGAAGGTTTCTAGGTTGAATCAATGAGGCTTCTTGACGCCATCGACGGATGGGATAGATTAACGAGCAGCTTCAGCGAAAATTACTTCATATGGGATTTTACTCGGTTTAAGTGTTTGATGTTCATAAGCTAGGGTTCATGAATCAGGAAAATTAAGAAGGAACCATAACGAAGAAAGGAATATGTTTGGATTTAGAACGAGTAGGGGCATCAGCGGCGAAGGCTTAGATTCCGTTGGAACATCAGGTTTCTATTGTACGCTCCAGATTTTTATGAACAAGAATGCGTAGATTGCTAATGTTGAACGTTAGATTATATTATATCAGCGATGTAGATTGCATGGTTGTGGGTGCTGCAGATTGTAAAGCACTACTACAGTACTACATGTTTACTTTGTGACCATTGAGATGTAATCTGTTCATTTTTGCACAAGTTAAACAACTAATGCGAGTTTTACCAAAACGAAAATTCCAAGTTAAATAATGGCTATAAATATTGATCTTCAATTATTCAATATTCATAATTTACTATTAATTACTAAATGTAGATAATAAATATTAGCTATATTTCACTAATTATCAAAAATTAACTATAACGAATTGATAAATATAAAAAAGTAATTATTGATTGTTTAAATTAATTAGTAATTATAAAATTATTTCTTAATGCAGTAATCTACATGTCTGTAAACCACAGATGTGTAAATGAACTCCATTTACGCGAATGCATGATCTAACATGATGTATGACTGATTTATATCTTGATCGACACTGGCCAGTATTGCACAACTGACCAAATGGATGGCAGAATTAAACATATGACTGCCTGTAAATTATACCACCAAACCCCAAAGTTTAATCAAACAAGGAAATAAATGGCAAAGTAGCAGAAATCACTAAAGGAACATCATGCAATCAAGACCAGTACAATACCGATTAGGTTCCACTAAAGACATCATGCAATTAAATACCAATATGAAATTAGAAGACAGAACAAGCTAAGGAAAAGAAACATATAACACGGCTAAAATGGAAACAAATGAAAGCTTCAATGCTAATATCATCGTTAGATCCACTCACCCAATACCAACGAACGCACCACCAAGAAAATAAATCCCAAAAAGAAACTAAAAGACAACACTAATAATTCACAGAAATCAACAGGATGCTCACCCTTCTAAAGAACCGAAAATTTTAACCTCCAAATCCATAAAGTGTTCTTCCCTACCTCTTCAAAGCGTATGCAACATCCATGGCAGTAACAGTCTTCCTACTTGCATGCTCAATGTAAGTAACGGCATCACGAATCACATTCTCCAGAAAGATTTTCAAAACCCCTCTGGTTTCTTTGTAAATCAAACCGCTGATTCTCTTGACGCCTCCTCTTCCGGCAAGGCAGCGAATGGTAGGCTTTGTAATTCCCTAGATATTGTCATGGAGGACTTTACGATGACGCTTGGCCTCTCCCTTTCCAAGACCTTTACCTCCTTCTCCTCTTCCTAACATTCTGAACCCTAGAAATTTATTTGGGGATTTACTTGAGATTTGATTGCTCTACGATTAACGATGGGTTCTCTCTAGGTTGGGTTCGGAACTTATACGGTAGCAATCTGTGTGCTAAGCACTGAGATGTTGTACACCGTCTGATATTTAACCTTGGATGGTACGATGAAATGGTTTATTTTTTCCGTGGATTGATAAATAATCTTGGATGGTGCTTTCTTCGTTTGCTCGTTTACATCAATATTTTGCTGGGTTTAAACTTTTAAACCATATTAAATGCTACTTTTCTTAATACTTACTACATAATATTTTATTATTAATTATTATTAAACATTATTATTATTAATTATATATTAATATCATTAATATTTAATTACTAAATATTATAATTAAAATTAGAATATATTTAATTGTACTTTATCTTAGTCACAATTTATAGAAAATTTTAAAATTAGAATATAAAATATTATACAATTTAAATTAAACTATTAAATGAACATTTTCAATATTATAATGTTTAAAATTTTTGGTTACTTCATGTCAAACAATAATTGAGTTTATAAACATAATGATTTATTTCAAATTTATTCAAGATGATTTCAAATTTTTAAATTTTTTGAAATATAAAATATAATTATCATCTATAATTATAAAATACAAGTATCAACTAGAATTATCAATTGTAATTATTAAATATAATTATATAAAATTAATTATTGAATACTAGATACCATTTCATAAGTATTAAATTTTATTATTAATTATTAAACAATTATTATAATAAACTGATATTTTCATCTTTTGCAAATCCGCTGGAATTCTGCTGTAAAATAGCTTCGATAAATATTCGTCGGTATTCTGCCTGTATTAGCAGCGGAAAATAGCGACAAAAATTTTCTATCGGTAATTTGACGCAATTTGCAACGGATTAGTGAGGGATTACAAAAGACGACGGTAATAAATAAAAGAAAAAAAAGTCTGAAAATACAAAAAATTATCACTTGCAAATCACATGGAAATCCGTCGCAAATTAGCGATGGAAATTTCCGCTTCTAAATTTTTGACGCTAAATCAGTGTTTTCTTGTAGTGCTATCCATTCCTAATGACGGAATCACGGTGTTTTTATCTAATTTCCAACATAAATTTGAAATTAGATAAAATTCTTACCTTCTCCAGATTCGTCCAATTCATTGCGCATGCATAGTATTCACCGATATGAACCCAACGCAACTGACGACATGTAAATTGGTGTAACGACCCGCATTCTACGCATCGAAGGATCGTAGAATATTTATTTCATTTTCATACGAAGTCGTATGGTCGTGTAACTTTGGAAAACGGCTATTGGGGCCATTTCCCATGTTCACGATTTTTGCCGAATTTTGATTGAGCTTTTGCCCCTAGCGAATCTTGTTTCGCCTATAACTTTTGATTGGTAAGGATTTTTAACCTGAAACCACTTCCGTTGGATTCGGATGATGGTTTACCTTTCGTAGAGTGGTTACATTAATCAAACGGACATACCGTTTTGGGAGATATGGCTGAAATAAGGTTTGGAAGGTGAAAAACAACATAACTGGGATTAACCGGGTGATTAGCAGCTAAGCCTATAACCCATTTCGAGATTAGGTTTATGGGAGGGCTGACAGGGTTTGGGAAATCAGTTTTGTTCATTTTTCTAGCCGCCATTTACCTCCCTTTAGCCCTAGCAATGGCCTCCACCTTCTAAATTCATCTCTAATCACTTCCTAATCACTAATTAACCAAAACTACACCAAATCAAGAGAAATTAGCATCAAATCAGAGATAAAGCTGCGGGTTTACATTGGAATTCATGCCATATCAGTTATAGTTTTAGATATAATATTCATTTGTGGCTAACGTGAGTGATTTGCACTTTTATTCACTAATTACGGCTAATTAAGGGTGATTAGTGATAATTAGCGAAATTATGCATCATAAAAATCTGGAAAAATATGTAGAAATTCTTAAATATTAGTTTATGTGACCGGTAAAAATTTGGGTTAATTTGGATTAAGTTTGCTAATCCTATAGTTAAAACATGGTTAAGGGGATTAAGGGGAAAATCATGCTTTTTGGGTATGTTTGATCTAAAATATTTCATGTGAATGATGTTTTAATGTTTTTGATTGATTCTATATGTTGTTACCGCTGTTTGGAATGTTTTATGATGTCATAGAAAGATTAGAATGGTCGAAAAGGCCTTCGTTTGGCGAAAATAGCTTGCTGGAAAAAGTTGCAGATTTTCAGGTCCGGTTAGGAGGAAGACCCGATCAGAACTGGTTAGGAGGGAGACCCAAACTGATCCGGATAGGAGAAAGAGATCCGAACTGATCCGGATAGGAGAAAGAGACCTGAACTGATCCGGATAGGAGAAAGAGACCCGACCCGATCCGGATAGGAGAAAGACACCCGAACCGAACCAGATAGGAGGACGAGGCCCGAACCAATCCGGATAGGAGAAAGACACCCGAACCGATCCGGATAGGAGAAAGACACCCGAACCGAACAGTATAAGAGAAAGAGACCTGAACCGAACTGGGTAGGAGAAGGAGAGAAGAAGACCCGAACTGAACCAGATAGGAGAAGGAGAGAAGGAGACCCGAACCGGACCGGATATGAGGAGGAGACCCGAACCGAACCGGATAGGAGGAAGACCCGAACCGGATAGGAGGAGGAGACCAAACCGAACCGGAGAAGACCAAAACCTGAGATGCAATGGAAGTCCAAATGGGAAGTTATTACTCAGGATCCAGATGGGAACCAATGAGTTAACTTCTAGAGTTGGGCTTTGTTGCGAGACGTGTGCAAAGGGGTTATCGATATCTATAACTTTGGTTCACCGTTGAAGAGAGGGGGAATGTAGACGAACCAGAGCCAGGGAAGTTTGGACTAGTTGGCCCTTAACCTAGAGCCAGGGATGTGTGGACTGGGTAGGGTTATTGACTATAGACCAGAGAAGTATGGTCATAGCAATAGTCGACGGAGTTGCCATCATGGCCCCAATGGATTTGGTGAACAAAGCGATGGATATCGTATGTCTTATGCACTGAGTGAGTGATGTGAGGATGACTGCTATGTTTGATGTTTGCTATCACCATGACATGCACACTCCCGTTTTACACTTGATGGTAGTGTTACCTTAGAGTACTATACATCTTGTTGTGCTAACTCTTTGGTTGCAGGTCTAGGTTCAGGTATGATTATTTATACCTGTTATTGTTTTATTTTGCTGTTATCGCTTATACCAGACTTTTGTCTGACCTAGAGTTTTATGTCTCTTCCTATTACTCTAGGTGCTCCTAAACGAGCAGACTAGAGACATGTCAGGTGGTTATGCACGAGTAGCTGTACGGATATGAGCAGGAGGCTTCCACGTACTATTTACATATATTCTCCCTGTGTTGTTGATGGTCACTACTTTGGGCATTAGTAGTGCACCTTCTTTATCTCCTTGTTAGAGATAGTATTTTGAAGTTGTAATAATGGTTTGGATCATAAGCTGTATTTTTTGGATTTGGCTACTCTATCAGTCATGGTTTAGTTTTCAGCTTATGCACTGTCTCACCTGTTTTATGTCAAGTTATGTTACTATTATATTTTATTCCATGCGCTATGAGATATACTACAGGTTCTTGGTGATTCATAGTTTCAAAACCCTTTTCCTTTGACGACCGTCTCGTGCTAGTCGGGCATTAGCACAATGCATTTTAGGGAAATGTCGACTGGTTCGGGGTGGGCCGTCACACTTGGTATCAGAGCCTAAGTTGAGTAGTTAACCTAGGGGAAGACATCAGGGAGAGATAGTATACGTATAAGAGGGCGCATATTTGTGATATTTTGGTTTTCAAAAACTATATATACACTATTAGTATATCTAAGGATGAAGTCACACTGCACGAACACTACTAAGGAGATGGTAAATCGTTTTTCTCTTTACAGAATGAACGATGAGCCAATATACGAGGAGTACAGGTCAAGGGCCAACAATAGGAATGTCCCTGATATGAGGACGATATTTACTGCCTTCATGTGAGAGATGCTTAGGGATGCTTAAGGAGCAGTTCCTAATGCTGCTAACGGTGGTGGTGCAGCGGTGCAGGTGCCTAGGGCCGATTTCGCCAAGCTCAACAAGGATTATACTAATCTTGGTGGAAAGCCGTTCCACGGAACGGAATCGACTACGGAGGTTCAAGATTGGCTTGATAGTTGTAAGCGCATCTTCGAGGATTTTGGGATCGAGGATGCAATGAAGAGAAAGTTAGCATCGCGTCAGCTTTAAGGACGAGCTATGAATTGCTGGAATGCTATTAAAGCGGCCACTCCCGAGGATTAAGTCACTTGGAAGCAGTTTAAGACCCGTTTCATTGACAAGTTTATCCCAACTGCTCAGAAATCAGAATTGTTCAGGAAGTTTTTGGAGCTTTGGCAGAATGGTAGGGCAGTCTCAGAGTATATTGCTGAATTCGATACCTTATCGAAATATGGATTGTCCCTTATCGATGCTGCCGAGAAGAAGAACGAGAAGTTCATAACTGGCCTAGATAGGTGCTTGGGGGAAAGACTCATAAACCATATCGACGAGACATTCGAATTTATTGTGGGAAAGGCATTGAGGTCTGAGAGCTTTTACCCTAAGTCAAAAACCGAGGTTGCTGTTACATCTGCGGAGGAGCCAAAACCGCAGGCAAGCGGTGGAGGCAAGACTAATTCCACGAATAAGAGGAAGCAGAACCAGACGAAGGATGGTCAGAAAAAGAAGAATAAGAAAGATATTGAGTGCTTTAGCTGTGGCAAGAAGGGCCACTATGCCAGCAATTATCGAGCAAAACCGGGGGAAAAGAAGTGCTTCAACTGTGGCCAAGTGGGACATTTTAAGAATGAATGTCCACAACCCCCTAAGGAGAAGCAAATGGTGAAAGCACATGCTATCAACTCTATTCCTTCTTCGTTGAATGCCCCAACTGCGGCACAGAAGGGAAAAGGTGTTGTTATTCAAGGTATACTTTCTATTTATGATGTTTCTTTTCGAGTGTCGTTTGATACCGGGGCTTCTCATTCCTTCGTATCTAGTGACCTGGTAGATAGGATGGTATTGGAACCCAAGATTGTCGATAGACCTTTACTTGTGACGAACCCGATCGGTGGTTCGACTAACCTTAGTATAGTTTGTCAAAATTTGATCGTATCGATACATGGATGTATGTTTGCTTGTGATTGCTTTGTTTTGGGCTTTAATGGGTTTGGCATTATTTTAGGAGTCGATTGGCTCCAAAGGTATGGGGTGATGGTAGACTGTGAGTGGTCTTTGGTGACCATTAGAGCGGATGATGGGCGGAGGGTGGTATTGGGTTGCCTACCTAGTGATGAGGAGATGTCTAGTTTTCTACATTCCCTCGACATCCCGCAGGACAAGTAATCAGATATGCCTATTGCTGGCGAGTATCCGGACATCTTCGAGGAAGTGACCGGACTTCCACCACACCGAGAGATTGAGTTTCGGATTGATTAAGTGAAAGATGCCAGAACTATAGTGATGCCTCTTCGTCGAATGGTGCCAAGGGAGCAGCGAGAGCTCGAGGTGCAAGTGAGCGACCTTTTGAAGAAGGGATTTATCCGAAGGAGTATTTCCGAGTAGGGAGCACCAGTTGTATTTGCTACCAAGGCCGATGGTTCCCTTCGTTTATGTGTAGACTACCGTGAGCTGAAAAAGGTGACTAAGAAGAATAAGTATCCTCCTCCACGGATAGATGATTTGTTTGATCAACTGAATGGAGGAAGAGTGTTTTCCCAATTAGATCTCATGACAGGTTTTCATCAACTCCAAGTAGCAGTTGAGAGTATACCTAATACGACATTTCGGACGCCGTCTGCATTCTATGAGTGGTTGGTCATGCCATTTGGGTTGACCAATGCACCCGCATATTTTGTGGATCATATGAATAGAGTTTTCAGAGATCGATTAAATAAGTTTGTTCTTGTGTTCGTGGATGATATCTTGGTTTACTCGAGGACAGAGGAAAAACAAAAGGAACATTTGAGGACCGTGATGGAGGTGTTGAGAAAATACCAGTTGAAAGCAAAATTTTCTAAATGACACTTCTGAAGGAGGGAAGTGAGATTCATGGGCCATGTTGTTTTAGAGAATGGTATTATTTTGGATCCTGCGAAGGTGGCTACGGTACAAGATTGGTCTACGCCCAAGAATGCAACGGACGTGAGAAGTTTCTTGGGGTTAGCTGCATACTATCATAAGTTTATCCAAAACTTCTCAAAGATTGCAGCACCGTTAACTCAGTTGACCAAGAAGAATCAAGCTTTCGTTTGGGACGAAAGGTGTGAGAACGCATTTAAGAGCATAAAGGAAAAGTTAAAGTGTGCACCTATGTTAGTTATTCCTAAAGGGAACGAAGAGATGACGGTATACACGGATGCCTATGGTACCGAACTTGGTGTTGTACTCATGTAAGGAGGTAGGGTTGTAGCTTATGCTAGTCGGCAATTGAAATTGCATGAGAAAAGATATCTTACCCATGATTTGGAATTGGTAGCGATCGTGTTCGCATTACAGATGTGCATACACTATCTCTTAGGAGAAAGGTTCGAGTTATTTACCGATCATAAGTCATTAAAGTATCTTTCTCTCAGAGGGATTTAAATCTTCGTCAATAGAGATGGTTAGAGTTCTTGGCTTCATATGATTTCAATATCGCATACACACCCGGGAAGGGAAATGTGGTAGTTGATGCATTGAGTAGGAGACATGCCAGTTTGGGGGCTATGTTTCTGGAATGGAAGCAATTAGAATATATCGCAGGATATGATTTCATACCTAAGTGTGAACTAGATCCAGAGATGTTAGCAAGTTTGACGATCGGTCCAACCTTGATTGAATTAATTGGTTCCAGTCAGGGGGGACGATCCAAATCTATTGGAAATCATCTCAAAGGTAGAGATGGGTATCGACGGCGAGAGAATGAACAAGTATGGTCTTGATCGAGAAGGATGGCTTTGAAAGAATGGGAGGTTAGTTGTACCCAACGTTAACGATTGAGAGATGAAGTGCTTAGAGAGTGTCATCACTCGAAACTGACTATACATCTCAGTGGTAACAAAATGTATCGAGACATGAAGCAGACCTACTATTGGGAAGGGATGAAGAGAGATATTGGGAAGTTTATATCCAAGTGCATGAACTGCCAGTTAGTTAAAGCCGAGCAAAAGAAGCCTAGTGTTTGTTACAACCGTTGAAAATTCCCAAATGGAAATAGGAACAAATCTCAATGGATTTCATTGACGGTTTGCCAAGGACTAGATCGGGTCATGATAGTATTTGGGTGATTGTCGATCGATTGATCAAAAGTGCAAGGTTTATACCAGTCAAGTCGAATAGAACGAAAACTAAGTTAGCAGAACTGTATATGAAGTGGGTAGTGAGATTTCATGGAGTACCTAAAGGTAATGTGAGTGACTGAGATCCATTATTTACTAGTGGGTTTTGGAATAGCTTAGAAGAGGCTTTAGGGTCAGAATTACATCTCAGTACTGCATACCATCATCAAACTGACAGTCAAACAGAGAGGGTGAATCGTGTATTAGAGGATCTTTTGAGAGCTTGCATATTGGATTTTGGAGGGTCATGGGATGATCATTTGCATATAGTTGAGATTCACGTATAATAATAGTTATCAGTCCAGTATTGGTATGGCTCCATTTGAAGCTTTGTATGGAAGACCGTGCAACTCACCATCATGTTGGTTGGAAACCGATGAGAAATTTATGCTTGGGCCAGATGTAATAAGAGAAACTTCAAATAAAATCAAGGTTATCCAACAACGAATGAAGGTGCCCAAGATAGGCAGAAGAGCTACGCTGATAAAAGACGAAAAGAATTGAAATTCTCCGTTGACAACTTGGTATTCGTCAAGATTTCTCCGTTGAAGAGTGTGATTCGTTTTGGTAGGAGAGGCAAGTTGGCACCAAGGTTTGTTGGTCCATTTCCACTTCCCGAACAAGTTGGGAATTTAGCGTATAAAGTTGGATTACCAGACAAGATGGTGGGGGTGCACAATGTGTTTCATGTTTGCCAGTTAAGGAAGTTAATGCATGATTCGGATCTGACTATTTCACCAGATCAGTTCGATCATATCGAAGTGGAATCTGAGGCAGTTGAGAGCCAAAGAACGATTCGTATTATTGGACATGGTACGAAGCAACTTCGAAGGAAGACGGTGAAACTGGTCAAGGTCTCGTGGGGTGATAATGAGAACGACTGTACTTGGGAAACTGAGGAAAGCATAAGAAAGTCATATCCAGAACTCTTTGCCTGGTAAGGTTTTATTAACAAGTAATATAGTTATTCTGCAAGCTAGGATAGGCCTATTGTGTTTATTATGTATGTTTGATTGTTACAAATGGTTGATAGGCATGCAGGACCCTTTATTGTTTTCTTAGTTAAGGAATTTCGAGGGCGAAATTTCTTAAAAAGGGGGGGGGGGAGGGGAGAATGTAACGACCCGCATTCTACGCATCGAATGAGTGTAGAATATTTATTTCATTTTCATACGAAGTCGTATGGCCGTGTAACTTTGGAAAACTATTGGGGTCATTTCCCATGTTCACGATTTTTGCTGAATTTTAAATGACCGTTTTGCCCTTGGCGAATCTTGTTTCGCCTATAACTTTTGATTGGTAATGACTTTTAACCTGAAACCACTTCCATTGGATTCGGATGATGGTTTACCTTTCCGTAGAGTGGTTACATTAACCAAACAGATGTACCGTTTGGGAGATATGGCTGAAATAAGGTTTGGAAGGTGAAAAACAGCATAATTGGGCTTAATCGGGTGATTAGCAGCAAAGCCCATAACCCATTTCGGGATTTGGGTTATGGGAGGGCTGATAGGTTTTGGGAAATCAGTTTTGTTCATTTTTCGAGCCGTCATTTACCTCCCTCTAGCCCTAGCAATGACCTCCACCTTCTAAATTCATCTCTAATCACTTCCTAATCACAAATTAACCAAAACTACACCAAATCAGGAAAAATTAGCATCAAATCAGAGATAGAGCTGCTGCTATGCATTGGAATTCATGCCATATCAGTCATAGTTTCGGATCTAATATTCATTTGTGGCTAAGGTGAGTGATTTGCACTTTTATTCACTAATTACGGCTAATTAGGGGTAAATAGTGATAATTAGCGAAATTATGCATCATAAAAATCTAGAAAAATATGTAGAAACTATTAAATATTATTTTATGTCACTGCTAAAATTTGGGTTAAGTTTGCTAATCCTATAGTTAAAACATGGTTAAGGGGATTAAGGGGAAAATCATGCTTATTGGGTATTTTTGATCTAAAATATTTCATGTGAACGATGTTTTAATGTTTTTGATTGGTTATATATGTTATTACCGCTGTTTGGAATGCTTTGCGATGTCATAGAAAGGTTAGAATGGTTGAAAATGCTGTCGTTTAGCGAAAATAGCTTACTGGAAAAAATTGCAGTTTTTCTTGTCCGGTTAGGAGGAAGACCCGATCCGAACCAGTTAGGAGGGAGACCCGAACCGACCCGGATAGGAGAAAGAGATCCGAACCTATCCGGATAGGAGAAACAGACCCGAACCGATCCGGATAGGAGAAAGAGACCCGAACCAATCCGGATAGGAGAAAGACACCCAAACGGAGTCGGATAGGAGGAAGACCCGAACCGAACCGGATAGGAAGAGGAGACCCGAACCGATCTGGAACCGATCCGGATAGAAGAAAGACACCTGAACCAAACCGGATAGGAGAAAGATACCCGAACCGAACCGGATAGGAAAACAAGAGAAGGAGACCCGAACCGAACCGGATAGGAGGAAGAGACCCGAACCGAACCGAACCTGATAGGAGGAAGACCCGAACTGAACTGGATAGGAGGAGGAGACCTGAACCGAGCCGGATAGGAGGAGGAGACCTGAACTGAACCGGAGGAGGCCAAAACCTAAGATGTAAAGGAAGTCCAAATGGGAAGTTATTACTTAGGATCTAGATGGGAACCAACGAGCTAACTTCTAGAGTTGGGCTTTGCTGCGGAACGTGTGCAAAGGGGTTATCCATATCTATAACTTTGGTTCACCATTGAAGAGAGGGGGCATGTAGACGAACCAGAGCCAAGGAAGTGTAGAATGGTTGGCCCTTAACCTAGAGCCAGGTATGTTGGACTGGGTAGGGTTATTGATTATAGACCAAGGAAGTATGGTCATAACAATAGTCGACGGAGTTGTCGTCATGGCCCCAATGGATTTGGTGATCAAAGCGATGGATATCGTATGCTTTACGTACTGAATGAGTGACGTGAGAATGACTACTATGTTTGATGTTTGCTATCACCATGACATGCACACTCCCATTTTACACTTTATGCTAGTGTTACCTTAGAGTATTGTACATCTTGTTGTGCTTACTCTTTGGTTGCAGGTCCAGGTTTAGGTATGATTTTTTATACCTTTATTGTTTTATTTTGCTGCTATCGCTCATACCAGACTTTTGTCTTACCCAGAGTTTTATGTCTCTTCTTATTACTCTGAGTTCTCCCAAACGAGCAGACCAGAGACAGGTCAGGTGGTTATGCATGAGTAGCTGTAAGGAGACAAGCAGGAGGCTTTCACGTACTATTTACATATATTCTCCCTGTGTTGTTGATGGTCACTACTTTGGGCATTAGTAGTACACCTTCTTTATTTCCTTGTTAGAGACAATATTTTGAAGTTGTAATAGTAGTTTGGATCATAAGCTGTATTTTTTTGGATTCCGCTACTCTGATGGTCATGGTTTAGGTTTCAGCTTATGCACTGTCTCACCTATTTTATGTCAAGTTATGTTACTATTGTATTTTATTCCATGCGCTGTGAGATATATTACAGGTTCTTGGTGATTCGTAGTTTCAAAACCCTTTTTCTTTGAAGACCGTCCCATGCTAGTCGGGCATTAGCACAGTGTATTTCAGGGGGGTGGGCTGTCACAATTGGACTTCGTATGAACTAGATATCGTTGTTAAAGAAAATAAGAGATTAAAATAATAATTAACTTATTTTAATTATTTAAAGTATCTCTCACCCAAGTCATGGGCTCACTCCCTCAACTCTTTCTTCTCCAACGCCAAAATACAAACCCGCCACTATTGATACATGACGACCTATATCCGTGTGCATCCTTTTACAGTGATACGGTGCTCGGCTCTATGATCCTTCAAACCGACTTTGTCGCCGTGTTTCTCTTCTCGACCTCGATTTGCTTATCCCTTTTACAGATGAATCGTACCCCCTGCACTTTCCATCCCCACCACCATTGCATAACTATAGTAGATATATACGACATCTTTGTACACGGAATTCCACTAAACCCCACTACCCGAAGCTCCATGCCAGCATGAACTCATTCGTACCCTTGATTTCCTCCACTACTTCACTAAATCGCCTCTCCTCGATGCTCTAGCCAAGTTGTGAATTTTGGAGCGACCCAGAAAATGAGTGAACCAAAACTTGTATGTATCATTATGAAGCTCTCGAACACACGAACTCGAAGAATCCAGAATCATTGAATTTCATTGAGTATTTCATTTCGTTTAATTAATTGAATTAACTAACAGGAGGCAACTACAATTTTCTAAAGCCAAAGAAATAAAAAGAGAACAAGCAATAGTTCTGAAGAACAGGAGTATTTATAACTAAGATATTCTCTTAGATATTTTGTTTTTATGTTCGATTATACTCACGTCGAGCGTTTTAAGCTCGAACAGCCACATTGAAACTCCAATCACCATGAAACTTGACAACTCGCTATATTTCAATATTTCGAACTCGATGAAACTAGTTTTGTCGAATTTCGAGACTATTTGCAAAACACTATTTTCTTATGTTATTAAACTCGAGTTAATAATAATTCGATTTCAATACACTTCAATTCTTTGATAATAGTTTTTTATTTTCATTCACATTCAAACAGAAGATTATATAAGCTTCGAAATCAATTTAATTTCATACAAAATCTCAGATTAACTTGTTCGAGTAATTCTAATATTCCAATTACTCTTTAACCATTCATTTATATTAAATAACTTGTATATTTTGAATTCCAATCGTTCGACTTTTAAAATAATCACTTTCATTTTTAAATAAATTAAATATTTTGATAATAAAAAACTGGGTTACTATAGAAACATATTATAAAAAAAACTGTAATCTCATTTGTATGAATGATAACATAGCGTAAATACAATGAATTAGTATGGATAGACAAAATGCAACCCCGTACATTTCAAATTACATCTACTGCTACATCTTTTGAAATAGCTATCATTTTTTTTTGAATGGTGAACAGGTTTAAGAAGCCCAACCCATATATTAGTTTGGTGAAATTGTATATAAGAATGGCTAAACATTAAATAACAGGTCCAAAATTATCTATGCAGATGTTCTGTTAGTTAAATGTATCACACGTGTGTTCCTAATAGTAGGGGCGTGTTTTTGATGAACGGTAACGGGGTATTTGAGCGTGACACCGTTGTGAACGGGGAATGCGTTTTTAGCTACGAACGGGGTATTTGAGCATGGTATTTAAACAAGGTATTTATTTATTTATTTTGAATTAATTAAATACTGATTTTTAATTGGACCGTTAAATATAATTAGCGAATGTGTTGAAACCTTTTAAACAACAGTACAATTGATGCAAATACATTATAATAGCATCAAACATTAACAATCTATAGCAAAAAATTGAAAAATAACATTAGGCATTAACAAATAGTCTACAACAGACATTAAGCATTAACAAATAGTCTACAAAAAAAATGAAAACTGATATTAAGCATTAACAAATAGTCTACAGTAGGCATTAAGCCTTAACAAACAGTGTACAATGAAACACTTAAAACTGAGGTGAAGGTGGGACTTGAACCATGACTAGTCTACAACAAAGCATGTGTATTTACCAACCAAACTATGTATGCTTTCATCACTAAGTATGATCAGATAAATTAATGGCTTTGCGTCGTTGGACGCGTCCACTAAGTTAAGTAGTTACCAATTATAAGGAAATACATTATTTAATTAGCAATTACGTACCCACTGCATGAAAAGCCACATGATAAAACACAATTTTTTTTGGTAAATACAAGTTACTTATATAGCTGGAGGAGTGCCATTGCATACATTATACTCCACTAAATTAAATAGCATTTTCATAGAGAAATACATAGTTTAATCAGCACTTTCGTCCTCACCGTAAGACTGGCTGAGTAAAATGGAGATGGTCAGGTAGAAGTAAATTATATAATTGGAGTGCCATCACTGCATATAGTACATTGCAGTAAGCTCTGTTGATTCTGGAAAAAAGTATGATCTGATGTAGTGCTAGCACACATTGATCAAAGCATTGATCTTGTTCTGCCTGCAGAATCAAGAGAATTGCTACAACAATTAATAGTGATCGTCAGGAGTGAAGAGGAAAAACTCATTTTTTGTAACTTCATTCTACATAGAGTGGTTTGAGTGGTATACATAAACGAGTGCTAATGTTAATTTTTAGAATTTTATTTCTTTTTGTTGAATATTGTGAAAGTGTATAGAGTGTTTATGAGTAGTGTTTTGTTATGTGTTTGTGTGTTGTTTCTTTCTGTCTTGTGTTGTTTTTCCTTAAGTTTGTTGTAACAAACGGTTTTAGTTTAGTTTTTGTATTGTAAGGGTATTTTGGTACTTAGGGTATATATACCCAGGTTGTATTGTAAACATTCAGGAAATAAGAAATTACTTTTTGGTTCTTTCTTCTATCACTCATGGTTCAGAGCTAAGCGATTTTTTTCCTCAATCTTAATCCTAATTCAATATGCCTGAATCGAGTCAAATCTCGAATACAAATCCAAAAAATCCTGCGAATTTTGCGATCAATTATAATGATCTGTATTTCCTTTCTCACGGTGATAACCCTAATTCTCAATTAGGTCAAATCGTGTTCGAAGGTGACAATTATCTCAACTGGAGTCGTAATGTTCGATTAGCGCTTGAAGCAAAGAATAAAATTGGACTTATCGATGGATCTATTCTTTGACCGTCTGATGATTCTTTAGATCTGCAGAGATAGGTTCAGAATGATTATATGGTCACTGCGTGGATACTTTGTTCAATGGAAAAGAAGATTTCTAAGAGTTTTATCTTCAATTCCTCCGCTAGATAGCTCTGGACTGAAATTCAAGAGA
Source organism: Allium sativum (assembly GCA_030737875.1). NCBI lineage: Eukaryota > Viridiplantae > Streptophyta > Magnoliopsida > Asparagales > Amaryllidaceae > Allium > Allium sativum. Next base: position 27,517 of record JASFAX010001642.1, on the reverse strand, counting down.
GGTATGGACATTCTAACGCTCCCCAGATCTATGAAATCCATAAGAAATTAATAAGTATACAACAAAATGATGATAATATTGCTACATACTACTCGAATCTTAAGAAAGTTTGGGATCAATTGCAAGTTATAGAACCTTATCCTGATTGTACATGTGGAGCAATTTTTCAATGTTCTTGCAGTTTACTCAAGAAAATTATGGAGACTGATCAATTAAGAAAGCTAATACAGTTTATTTTTGGTTTAAATAAATCGTATGATCAAGCCAATACTAATCTTCTCAGTTTGGATCCTTTACCAACTGTAAATATAGTTTATCACATGATTCAGCAAATTGAAAGACAAAATGCTCTTAATATTGCAAATCAGTCAACTGAGATTAGTGCATTTTTTCTCTGCAAAGAATGGTCAAGATCGTAATAATTTCAATTCATCATTTCAAAAGAAAGATTACAAAAGGGCCAAACTTGACAAATTCTGTGATCACTGCAAGTGTAAGGGTCATGTGAAGGAACAACGTTTTAAGATAGTTGGATATCCAGATTGGTGGAAAGGAAGAGTTCAGAAACATCAAAAATTTACAACAAATGTACAAGAAATCTCTACTGAAGATGGAGTTCTTGGATCTGCTCCTGCTTTCCACTGGAAAATGGTGATCAAGCTATAACTTCAACTTCAGTTAATCCTCAAACCCTTTCTGCTTTATACAAGGAGCTTGTTAAGATGGTTCAGAACAATCAAGGATCTACTTCTGAAGCTTATAATACTGCTCTGAATTTTGCAGGTATTGTCTCTGCATTTAATGTGAATTATTCAATTGAGCATGCACATAATAATACATGGATTATAGACACATGTGCAAGTGATCATATGTCCTTTGACTTAAACATGTTTGATAAAACTCATCTTCTTAAACAACCTATAAAAATTGTTCTTCCTAATGGAACACTCAAATTTGTTTCTATTATTGGCATCATTTCCATCAGTCCACATATTACACTTCAGAATGTCTTTTATGTTCCCGAATTCAAACACAACTTGTTATCCATTGAAAGATTATTAGATCAAAATAATATAATTGCTAAATTCGAGCAAAACTCTTGCTCTTTCCAGGACCTTAAAACCGATCAGGTGAAGGCTGTTGGATTAAGACAAGGAGGTTTGTATAAATTTGTTAAAGATGTTTCAAGTAGTTCTTTTTCTACAAATAAACTTGTTTCTAATTAGTGTTCTCTTGTTCTAGCTTCCAATACAAAAAATTCTGTTGATCTTTTTCATGCTAGGCTTTGACGGGCCTCTTTAGGCAAATTAAAACATGTATCTGATTTTTCAGCATCTTTTACAAATAATAATTTCCATTGTGTGTCATGTATTTGTGCAAAGCATCATAGGTTATATTTTCCTGTGTCAAATTCCATTGCTAATGCATGTTTTGATTTAATTCACATTGATCTTTAGGGACCATATCGTGTACCCACTACAACTAGTGCAAGATATTTATTTACCATTTTAGATGATCATTCAAGAACTACATGGATTTATTTGATTCATCATAAAGGTCAAGTGCCCCAGATACTATCCGCATTTTTAGCATATGATCATTTTCAAACATCAGTTAAAACAATAAGATCTGATAATGGAACTGAAATAGTTCAACAATCATGTACAAAGTTATTTGCATTAAAGGGGATTGTTCATCAAAGAAGCATTGTAAGAGTTCCACAGTAAAATGGAAGAGTTGAACGTGAGCACAAGCATTTGGCTGAAACTGCTAGGGCTCTTAAGATACATGCAAATTTACCAAGTAAGTTTTGGGGGGAGTGCTTTCTTATATCAACTTATTTGATAAATCTTATGCCAAGTTCTATTCTTAACTGGAAGACACCATGTGAAGTTTTAATGAATAAAGTTCCAAATTATTCACATTTAAGGGTTATGGGTTGTTTGTGTTACCCTGTTATAAAGACTTAAGATAAAATGGCTCCTAGATCCAAAAGATGTATTTTTCTTGGCTACCCTTACGCACAGAAAGGATATAAGCTATATGATTTGGAAAATCATAAAATTTTATTGAGTAGAGATGTCATTTTTAAAGAGGATATATTCCCTTTTCATTTAGTTTCTACTGATTCTTCAAGTTCAGATCAACACACCAATTTTCCTGTTGTTAATCCTGCAACATCTTCTGATTATGTTTCCAATTCTCCAATTCAAAATGATATTCAATCAACACAAAATACCACTGAAAATATTCCTCCTTTCCCTGAAAGAGTTTCATCTAATAACTCACCTATTTCTCATTCTCAAACACAACAATTAGCCTCTACAACTCCACAAGAATCTTCTCCTTCAAAAACAATTGTTCCTATAAGAAAATCTACTCGTGCTACATAATTACCTAAAAAGTTTGATCAATTTGTTTTAGACAAGCGTGTCAAGCCACCCACTGCATGTTCTTTTGTTTAGCAAATTTTCTCTAATCATGAATTGAGCTATTTAACCCCAGAATATGTTAACAGTTTGGCACATTCCTTATTTGCTCATGAACCAAGTTCTTATGTTCAAGCCAAGGAAGATTCAAATTGGGTTGAGGCTATGAGCAATGAGTTACAGGCTCTGGAAAAGAACAATACTTAGGAAATGACTACTTTGCCTCCAAAAAAAAGGCTATTGGAAGCAAATGGGTATATAGAAGCAAAATTTAATCCAGATGGTAGTTTAAATAAATGCAAAGCAAGGGTTGTGGAAAGAGGTGATAAACAAATCAAATGGAAAGATTTCAAGTATACTTTCAGTCCTGTGGCAAAGTTTACTACTGTCAGAGTCATTGTTGCTTTGGCTGCTGCTAAAAATTGGGAACTTCATTAATTGGACATAAACAATGCATTTTTTGCATGGTTATGTTGAAGAAGAGTTATACATGCAATCACCACCTGGATATTCTATAAGCAAACCTGGTGAAGTATGTAAGTTGAAGAGATCATTATATGGCTTGAGGCAAGCAGCAAGGCAATGGAATGTGGAATTGACAAAGCATTTAGTTAATTCAGGTACAAGCAATCAAGACAAGATTATTCTCTATTCATCAAGTCTGGTAATGGCTTATTTACTGCAATCATTGCTTATGTTGATGACCTGCTAATTACTAGAAATTCTTTAGATGGAATTCAAGCTGTGAAAAATTCTCTTCATTCTACATTTACAGTTAAAGATTTGAGTCAATTGAGATTTTTTTTGGGTATAGAGGTTTTTAGAAATGATGCAGGCATCCTTTTGAATTAAAGAAAATATATTCTGGATTTGTTGAAAGACACAAACATGGAGGAATGTAAGACTGTTCCAGTTCCCATGCAAAAGAATTTAAAGCTTAGCACTCAAGAAACACCTTTGATTCTAGACCCTGAAGTATGCAGAAGATTAATTGGTAAATTGTTATATTTAAATATGACTAGACTAGATATTTCTTATGTTGTACAACGATTGAGTCAATTTTTGAGTGCACCTGCTGAAAAACATCTTCAAGCTACATTACATGTTCTCAAATATCTCAAGGGTACCTTAGACATTGGTCTTTTTTATTCTGCTAAATGTGATCTTCATCTTACAGCATATTGTGATGCTGATTGGGGGTAGTTGCCCATTTTCTGCTAAATCATTATCTGGATATACTATTTTTTTAGGAGATTCTATGATTTCTTGGAAGACTAAGAAACAGAAAACCACTTCAAAAAGCACTTGTGAAGCTGAATATAGAAGCATGAGTTACACTACGAGTGAGCTTATATGGTTGGAAGGACTGCTTGTAGATTTACAGGTCAATATTTCTCTTCCTATCAATTTATTCTGTGATGGCTGCAAAATATATTGCTGAGAACAAAGTGTTTCAAGAGAGAACCAAACACTTAAGAGTTGATTGTCATTTAGTTAGAGATTATGTGGATGCCAATTTCATCAATATTTTTCATGTGAAGCCGTCTCTACAACTGGCAGATTTACTAACTAAGGCTTTGGGGGCTGATCAACATTCTTTTTTGTCTGCCAAGCTAGGACTTGTGTCAAAACCACCAAGTCAAGCTTGAGGGGGGGGGGGGATGTAGAGAGTGTTTGTGAGTAGTGTTTTGTTATGAGTTTGTGCATTGTTTCTTTCTGCCTTGTGTTGTTTTTCCTTAAGTTTGTTGTAACATACAATTTTAGTTCAGTTTTTGTATTGTAAGGGTATTTTGGTACTTAGGGTATATATACTCAAGCTGTATTGAAAACATTCAGGAAATAAGAAATTACTTTTTGGTTCTTTCTTCTATCGCTCAGAAAGTAACTAAAAATAATTCTTTATCACAATAATTCGCCCAACACTCATGCCAAAAAAGCACAGAGATAGGTCTGCACTTTGTACATGAACAAACAGCTAAAAGGAGAGATAGAGATAAATCATGTGCTTGCTATCTTCCAAAGAGAAGATATTCTAACTAAACCATTCTCCGCAGCAAATTTCATGAGATTAAGATCTGATTTAATAATTGAAGATGGCAGTGGAAAAGATCATAAAGAAAGAAAACCCTAGCTAAATTTGAGAATGAGTAGGAGTGATATGTGACATATGTCTGAAGGCAAAAGCATATTTAATCAAGAAAACAAAAGCCATCTCAAAACCAAATCATCCCAGTAGCAAATGAAATTAGTAATCTATTTATTACTTGAACCTAATAACAAGACTTCTTACTATCTGACGTGGAATCCTATGCAACTTCATTTTCCCTAATACTGAAACGTAGTTCCTCTCGCCACTTTTTTATTTACTAGAATGGGGCCTGTGCTTCGCACACGGGCCAGTGATTAGTATAGCAGTGGCTGATAATTTACCCAGGATTAATAGTATGCACATTGTTTTTTACAAAGCACAGAGTCCAGAAATGGAAGTTAAATGGAATCGGTTTTGGCCATTTGCACAGGAGGAGAAAAAAAACAAAACATAAAGCAGCATTCTGTTTTATACATTATGCAGGACAGTACTCAAAAAATGTTATAATATAGTTCAATCCCCTAAAGTGGTACACATTATGACTGGGAATAACTAAAATGAAAGCTTTATTTATACATCGAATTATTGTTTTTGAATTGTACTCTGCATAGGTAAAAAGTTAGTTTATCAACAACATTATTTTTCCATTCCATTCTAACTTTTTCATCTACTTTGTTGCAACTATCAAATTATAAATGAACCGAAAATTGACCCTGGCAGTCGTTGCAGCTCTTCATATTATATCACCACTACATATTAGGCCGTAGTTTAGCAAAGCATCTGCATCTGTTAGCAGCTCACTGAGCAACAACTTCAAACATCTCTAGATCAACAATCAGATGTGGGAAAGTCATTAACAGTCACAACAAACATGAAGCACCAGTTTGCTCTTGTGGCCCGCACGTCAAGTTTTCCTCCAAATGAACCTTAACAGTAAAATATATTATATGAAATATGATAGTTTTGTCCTAAAATAAATCATATGTTAAAATATAATCAAGGGTAAAATGCACTTTTTTATAGCAGGTAGTACCTAAGCAAAGTTGAGGTACATAGTTCCATGCCATGCCACCCATTGTTGTAGTACAAGTTGGCTTGCATCCTGCGTTTGAGAAAAAGACCTACATCACTTATTTATTAGACTTTATATAAACGGGACAGAAGATATAGATGTGTCTTGCCATTAATCCTCTAGGATATACATATGAATTTTTGAAATCATTATGCTTGTATGCTGTAAAATTAAGAAAAGGTGAACACTGAACATTTTTTGAGCATACACCGTGAATATATTAAGGTGATGCAAGTATCAACACAGAAGTAACAGAACTTCCCAACTGCATATTTGCAACCCATAGAAATTATTTAACTAATTATTATTTTCACTACTTTTAAGATATGGTACTTTGACCGTTGTTTCTGGACCTACAATTATCTTTTTCCATCTTTACCCTCTATTGATGCCGAATTAGCGAAAAATTGATTAACTGAACTATTGGGAAACAATGGCTGAATCGCAGACCAGGTCGCTTTCTCGAAGACGTTTCGGCGATCTGGTCAAATGTGCAAACTAGTTCGTACTTGTCGCCACCGCCTCTAGGAAAAACAGCCTCAATTTAGAATAACTGATTTGCTTGCACAACAAATCAATGCAGATTTGCACTATCGATTTAAATTTAACTGCACGTTCTGATTTTGTTTTTTTTTTCGAGAAAAAATGGCAGAGGAAGAAGAAGACAGGTGAGAATAAAAAGTCGTTTTTTTAAGTAGTGGGAACGTGTAAAAAGAATTGCGGGAAAGTCGGTTCAGATCTGAAAACATGGATCTCAATATTTACCAAGTCAAATAAAGGTTCAGATCTGAAAACATGGATTTCAATATTTACCAAGCCAAATAAAAGTTCAGATCTGAAATTATGGATCTCAATATTTACCAAGTTAAATAAAAACCGGTTCTTTTATATAGTCTCGTGAGGTGAGACTATTCATATAGGACTCATCTCATACTTATCCATTTTTAAATAATTCATCTTTACAAAAATAAACTATTTTTCCAACAATTCTCTACTTGAATTTTTAAAAATAATTTACGAGCAGTTTCTAAAAACATAAGATTGTGCATAAACAAAGGTGTCATCCGACTTGAACCTTTGCATAGTGGATAAGATTCAGTTTTTACTAGAGTGAAACATAGCCTTGAACTCTATTTCTAACATCAAACCACACACAACCTTTTCTATAGTGCAATCAAATAAGTCTGTGCATTTATGGCCATGCACGTCTATCCCAGTTTAGTGAACGCTCTAGCAGTTTTTCCCAAACTCCGTAGGAAACGACCACACTTCCACATTCACAAAGGTGGGTCTATCAAGAGCACTCCTAAAGGTAGGTACTCCACTCCAAGTAGACTATAGATCTCATTAAGAGTTTCTATTAACTCATCCTCTAATCACTTCAGGAATACATGCTTCTTAATATAAAAATTTAGCATGTTCATCTACTATCACTACACAACTTGTTTTTACCCATTGAACCTAGTTCTTGGGATCTCCAGTCATTTAGGTCGGGTTACCATTGTGCATGATTCCACAATCTCAGGGCAATAGTCCCATTCTTTTAGAATCATTATGGACTTTCTTTTTGGTAGATACTTTCGTCAACGGATCTGTCGAATTATCATCACTTCTTATGTGGTGTTCTCTAACAATACTGTGCATATGACTGTCGTATTTTATCGTTGTAATATTGGTTTTGTCCTTCTTTCAATAGTCATCAAATTTTCATCACTATGTATGTGATGTTCTCTTACAGTATTGTACTTACGACTGTCGTCTTTTACAGTTGTAATAAGGTTCTATATTTTTTGCAATAGTCGTGGTACTATCGCAATCGATTACACCACTAGTGTCTATTTTTCCCATATAAGGATCTCAACTATCAGATTTCTTTAGTTCTCTACTTCTTCACTAGCTGTGACTAGTACTATTATCTCAGTTTCTATAGTAGACTGAGTCAAAATAGTATGTTTCTTGAATTTTTCAAGAAACAACTTCTCTAGTAATGCTAAATATATAGCCACCGGTTGCTTTTGAATCATCATATAAAGTATTCCAGTCTGCATCGGAATAACCTTTTACAACAGCTGGAAACTATTCATATTGTAATCCAAGGTTCAAGGCTTGTTATAGTTATCTCATAACCCTCTCAATAACATGTTAATGCTCTATACTAGGTCTACTAGTAAACTTGCATAATAATCCCACGATATAGGCAATGTCGGGTCCAGTACAATCAGTGGCATCCGAAGGCTGCCAATGATGCTCGCTTACTTTGACTGTCTTACACCTTCACCGGTGTTCTTAAATCTCTTTACACTGGGATCATATGGTGTACATCTAGGTTTACTGTCAAAGTAATTGTCTTTCTTTAGAAACTTCTCAATATAATGAGATTGATCCAAAGAAAGTCCCTTTTCGGACGTAGTAATTTTAATACCAAGAATTACGCTGTAACGACCCGCAAATCCATAATATCTGAGTTGACTAAATACCACTTACGTCCAACCCAAATTGCATAAAAATACGAATCATTAATAGAAAGAAGTTAGAGGGTGAGAAATAGAAAGAAAGAAAATTAGAATAGAAGAAGAAGAACATAAACAACAACACAGCATCTCACATCGCAGCGGAACAAAATATAATATATATATAACAGATTTTGGAATACAAAATTTTAACTGTAGATAGATACATCATTATCAGAGTACAACACTTACAATACAGCGGAAATAACACTAGATAACTAAAGCTGAAGCCTCCTTCTCCAAGCTTGTAATAACCCGGAAATCCAAGCCAATTTAAAATTTTTATTTTGGCAATTTTAGTGAATTTTGAATATTTAAAATGAATTATTTTAAATAAAAACGATGAGAAATTTATTTTAAGTAGAATTAGAACGTATATATTTATTTGAATCATCGTTAGAATATAAATATTTATTTTAAATTATAAAAGAAATTGAAAATGGTGCGGTAGTTTGAAAATTCGATTTCAAATTTCAAATGAATGTACAGGATTCAAAATAAACTGGATTTTATTGAAACCAAAAGTATTTGAATCTATTTGAGAATATCTTTCCAACGAATCCGAAAAATTGAAATTTCATAGCGGGAATAAAAAGTTATGCCCAGTTGAAAATTCAGAATAGTCCCTATGGAATTCTGGCCCTTAAAAATGGAAATTTTGCAAACGACCTTTGTTTTCAACGAAACCACTTTTGTTGGATCCGAGATGTCTGGTTATTGCTAGATTTCAAAATTCATAATTTTTCGAACCAGTATGTGAGCGTGGCAAAGTAAAACGTGTTCTAGTAGTTTCAGTTAATTTCGATTGACCAGAAAATGGCCATTTTTCAGACGATCTCAGAATTCAACGAAATCAGTTTTGTTAGAACCGTATCATCAATACGAAGCTAGAAATAATTTTTCTGGAATTTTTAGGGTCCATATGTGACCTCAGTAAATTAAAATATGCGTTCAAATTGAATATATATTGATTTATATTTTAATTTGAGGAAAAACTGATCGTAAAAGCCGAATTGGGTTACGATACATGTCCCATTATGTTCGGAATGGGGGTAATTAGCTAGGGACGATAGTCGTTGGGTTTGAATCGGGGTTCGAAATTAAAAGTTAACTTTTATGGGATAAATTAAAATAATTAGATAATTAAATTACACGTTTAAACCCCCCCAACCCTTTCCCATTACCAGAACCCGATACCCCCTTCTTCAAATCAATTGCCCCTTCCCCCACGTGGATCACCGTCGCCCCTAGGCCACCACCACCGGCCAATACCCTAGTCCGCCCTCCCCTCTGATTTCGCCCCCTCCTCCTGCTCTTCAACCTCCGTCCTTCCCCAAGCCCTAGCACTCACGAAACCTGCTACCACCGCTCGTCAGAGCCGCCGCCCATCACTACGCCGCCTCCCCCCGGCGTAGCTGCGCCCCCTCCTACTCTTGAGCAGCTGCGCCCTCTCTCTTCCTTCAAAATCTGTACCCCCAAGCCTCCAAAGCCGCAACGGCCACAAAGCCACCCCATTTCGCCGACGCTTCCACCTGAGCCTCAGCCCCAACGCGCGCGCCCCTCCTACGACTGACGCGAGCACCACCTCCAGCCGTGGGGCCTCCTCCAATAGCGATTCAATTTATACAATAAAAGAAAAGTGAGTTTTTCGATTATTTATTATTTTGTTTAATAAAAATCTGATTTGTTTTACCTATGCAATATTTTCTAAGGATCTGAACTTTATCTGTATAGCATCGTGTATAGATATGATTTTTAATTAAGGAAAGATTCGATTTTTAATATAGAAAAGGTTTGATTTTTAATGTAGAAAAGATGAGATTTTTATATATATGGTTTTGAAATAAAAGTGCGATCTTTATATATGTTGTAGTCAAATAAAAATATAATCTTTTCTATATAAACATCGTTTTAAAAATATAATATTTTCTTTACATGCATCGCTTTAAAAATATATGAAGTAGCAAAATAAAAATATTATTTTTATTATCAAGATAACGAAATAAAAATGTGATTTTTATCATGAAGTAGCATATAAAAAGATTTGATTTTTGAAAATATAAAAGTTTTGTTTATATAAAAGGATATGATTTTGTTTATATAACAAAGAATATAAAAATATAATCTTTTCTATACGTGTAGCGTTATAAAAATATAATTTTTATACATATAGTAGTGATATTAAAAATGTGATTTTTAATATAAACTTCGTGAAACAGACTGCGTTGGATACAAGACGAAGATTTCCTACATATGAAGAGTCGTGGCGTTTGGTTTAGCTCTCGGTGAGAACTCCTCACTTTTATTTTAATTTCTAGTTGAAATTTATACTAGGATGCAGACGGTGCTTAGTAGCACCCGATACCCGTCGTCCACAGACCATGGATGACTTGTTTGTTTGATTGATGTGTTGTGAAAGTTGATTATGTGATGTGGAATGGAATAAAATATTTTATAGTAAAAATATAATTTTTAACGTTGATGTGAATAAAATAGATATTCATTTACAAATCAGAACGATTTCTTTATGTACACCCATTTGACTGATATTGATTGGGACGATAAATTTTACACATCGCCCAACTGCACAAATAATATTCAGTGTTTGTGGATTGAAACCCTACACTATTGGGATGATATTTGACGTACATTAATCCCGATTGTTTAGTTGTATGTCAATCGATGGGTAACAGACTGTGTAAGCGTTAATTATTTATATTTAATGCTTATGCAGTTGTGTGGTGCACTCTGAATGATGGTTGATTATTTATCGTTGCTATTATATACATGTGTTGTATGGAATCCATATAATTAACATTATATGGTAATTGATTGGGCCTCATTCCAAGTTGGAAAATAAAATATATTCAGGTGTTGAATAAAATATATTCATGTGTTGAATAAAAGAAAACTCGTGTGTTGAATAAAATATATTCATGTGTTGAATAAAAGAAAATTCAAGTGTTGAATAAAATATATTCATGTATTGAATAAAAGAAAATTCATGTGTTGAATAAAAGAAAATTCATGTGTTGAAGAAAATATTCATTTGTTGAATAGATTAACGAAGTTATTGAAATATATAAAGTCGTGTTGAGTAGATTTGCGCCATTTTGACCTGAACGATATCTATATCGATTTTATTCATTATTATAATGAATATCGAAAAGGAATTGATTTCAAAATATAATATTTTGAAAATACTATCATTTATATATCGATGATATGGAATATTCAATTTTGATTCGAAATTGAATATGAAGTTGAAATCGTTTTGAAAACGAATTTAAAACGATTTATAAAATACGTTTTAAAAGGAAATCGACTATATATATATATATATATATATATATATATATATATATGTAATGGCCTGAATAGAACGTGTCGCACTGCGGCAGTTCGCGAATTTCGACCATTGACTTCGAATGATGTTACGGGAGATCCGACCGTCGGATTCTCCTAAAACCGGAACCGTTGGGTTTGTATCGAAAAGAGCTTTCTAACGAATATTAGAGATTTGAAATCTAACGGTTGGATTTGGAATTATGTCCAAATCAAATTTGGAAAAGATCATTGTAAGTGTAGTTCGATGGCCGTTGATGGAAATCGACTGTACGGGCCTTGATAAAATTGTTAAAAATAGTAATAATTTGTGTAAACTCATAAGAAATGGTTTGGAAAGAATTAGGATGAAAAACTCCATATTTGAAAAGATAAAAATAGGTTTTTATCGAAGTGAACTAGTTTTGAACTAGAGTTATAATCCATTTATTTAAAATAAATAAAGTGGATTTGAAATGGTTTTGAAAATAACCAGAATTTCCAATTTATAAAGTGGAAATGGATTTGAATCGAAATTGCCTTTGGAATATTTCGATGTTGGATTTCGTGATTATACAGATATTGTTATGGAAATTTGAAAGATATATTTATATCGTTATTTCCAATATAATATTTGTTGGTCATAGAATTTGATCTTGAATATAAGCCGATATATTTTCTATTCAGAGCCTTTATTTAATATCAAATGGGATTTGGGTTTGTCATGAATGGTGTCTTCATTAACACTGTTCTTAAACCCAGTTGAGAAAAAAATTAAATCTTTTTATTTAGATTTAATGAAGTGTACCAATTAAATGGTATTTAATTTGAATTGATTTTTGGGTTTATAGTGAACCGTGTTTTAAATGACATTGGTTCTTTAACCCAGTTAAAGACGGGATATGATTTCCCAAGTTAAAAAATCATTAATATTGATTTTTGGGAAGATTAAAACCAAGTGGAGTTTTAATGAATCTTTAATTAGATTGAAATGATCGAGAATGGAGTATCACCAGTTTTGCTCCAGGCGATAATTAAATCTTTAATTTGATTTGAACGTGAAATGGTAATTGAATTTACTGATAACACTGTGGCATTAGATATGAAGTATTACCAGTTTTACTTCGTGGGATGAACAGGTTGGGAATGGGAAAATAAAATAAATGATTACTTCTGTGTGGTTCGCTAATCCCAACTAATTTGAATTGATATTCAAAAGAAGATTAAAGAATAAATTTAAAGAATTTATCTTTGATAGAATTAATGGGAACCTTTCCCAAAGTATAAGAATATTTGAATAAAAGAATATTCTGAATTAGAATGAGTTGTATGTTGTGTTTGTGTAACACTTGTTTATTATATACACGAGTTATTCAGAAAGTATCCCATTCTGAATAACTGATTCGACGATGTGTCGAGGATAAAGACGGTGGTCGAAGACCAGAGGTCTTCACATTGTTTGGATAATTACTGATGATCTTGATTGGGTTGTACACCAAGAGGAGGGAATCAGTTGGTGATCGTCCAGACGTACTTGGAGATCGATGGATATGCGAGATACAAGGTGCCTCTGGTTTCGTTCAGACCCAGAACGAACTTGTAAATGGACTGTGTGTTTGACATTGGATTTTATTTTGTGTGATTGATTTCTATTAAATATATATCTGTTTGGCTGCGGAGAATTTATTCTCTTGCTTAACGCCCTTCTCTGAGACATATGAGCTCAGAGGTTATATATTGATGGATATCAATCGCATGGAGTGAATTGCCTGTGTGGCATGCCTAAGTGGCAAATGATCAAGGCTTTTGTTGAAAAGCAAAGTCTTGTGGTTGATGATCAAAGCACGGCCTATGTGGCATAGCTTTGTGTATGGCGTTAATTCGCGAGCCTCACACCCCGGTATGGACCAGAAACGGTAGAGGATCCAGGGAGAATATGCGTCTCATTCTAGTTAGAGGTGGTGTCAGTGACCTACCAGCCCTGACATTTATACATTTTTCACCTATGTGGTTGTTGGAATGTGAGGCGCCTCAGATATGAAGTCATTTGGCTCATTTACGCCTCGTAGGGCAGGGAGACATATTGTTCAGGGTTTATGTTTAATCTGCTACGTGTGGACCGACCCTGTGGCTCCTAGGTGCAGTTGCGGCTGTAGCTTGAGACACGGACTAGAGCATCTCGAATTCGGTGAGGACTATCTTTTGCCTCGGTTCATAGATGGAAATCCAACTTCCAATACGTGACTTTGTGGTTTTAATTGTAGAACTAGTATGGCGACATGATATATGGTACCCAAGCCATCTATGATTGATATTTATGATTGAAATTGTTTTGACACTATACACTTATAGTAATAAAAGATGAAATTTAGCATATTAAGCATTCTTTGGCTATTATAAGGTAAAACTCTATCCTCCGGCTTGTGTTGCATTATGTGATGGGACCTGGGTCTTCTAATAGCTTCATTTTTCTTTATTTAGCATTGCGCTGTTTGTTTTATGCACTGGTACTCTTGGGAGGAAACCCGTTCCATGTTATACGGCGTGGTCCCTTGATTTACCTAACTTTAAAATAAAGATTAATAACTGTTTTAGTTCTCACACCAACTAACTGACCTGGAGTTAACCTAAACTCTGGGTGCCCCAATTTTCGACACGGGCAGCTAGTAGTTTTGGTTTTGCAGATTTATATTCACAGGAACCTGGTTTACAGCTGGAATGATATCTGGAAAGCTCTGTATCCGTATATCTCTTTCAGTTGTGTATTGTATTATTTTTCCGCTGTAGTAATGTATTTAAATCTCTGATATTTCCCTGATGTATTACATTTGTTTATACCCTGTATATTCTTGTATTATGATGAATTGTTGTAATAAACAATGAAATGTTCTTCTGTTTGTGTTCCGATGTGTATTGTTCTCAAAACAATCAGGGGTTTCGAACGGTCTTGGTCGGTTTAGCGATCGATCCGGATCGAGAGAAATTCCCAATTGTTACAAAGCTCCTCCAAGAATATCTGGAAATACCTGAACTACTTGACTGCCCGTACAAATTTGGGCACCCAAGAGTTTAAGGAAAACATAGATAAATAAACTCTGGGTTAGTTATGGGATTGGTATGAGTAAACAGTTTAAAACAGCTTGAGGAAATAAACAATATCTCATAAGACCACGCCGTATAACACGGAACGGGTTTTTCCCTTATGAGAATCCAAAAGGTCTTTATATCAAAACTCTTTGATATTATAATAGTGTCTAAATCAAATAAATAGAAATCTAGTGGAACGTTTGCATCTCACGTTCCACATATATAATATACAATCAAAACCGCAAGCACTTATTGGGTAATGATTTTCCAACTATGACAAGGTATGGAACCACCTTCCGATAGTGTACATCTAGAGGAGAATACACTGGGTTCAACAAGAACATCTTGTAACCCAGCCACACATGACCAACCACTTATTTCGCTTGAGTGTATCGAATGTACATCACCAACGGTTGGGATCAGCAACCGTTTCCCGAATGGGACAACATCTAATAGAATGAGGAATTAAATAAATCTCTAGATAGGTGATAATACACCTTAATGGGAGCTACCCACATAGCCATGTTGTCTGCCCGATTTTTGTCATTTCTCGGTTGTTGAGGCCTGAGACTACGCTTACTTATCATTTATTTATAACACAATCACTTTGAATGCCACATTATCAGATCCGTTAATCATTAATTTGGTTTACACAAATATATTCTGGATATTATGCTAAGGGAATAAATCTGTTGCCACCATATATATTTGTATAGTCCAAAATACGATCATTGGAAATATTCTATCAGACATTCGTCCATACATGTTCATTGTGGGACGGAACAAAACTGAAGGCACTATTCCGTACATCCATCCTAGGCAATCTCTACCTAGGACTTATACAACAGCCCTTGCACTTTACTCCGTCTTCAATATATTCAGCATACTTGGTTTGCAACACTTATGCCAATACGGAGTGGTTCTTCGGATAATAATCCAACCGGTCTCTCCATATCAACAACGTTAAAATGGTCAAAAACTTTGATAGTTGGTGGTTTAACTATCAAATGAAAAATGTCCGTGTACACACAACGATCTTATTTCCAAATGGAATTATTGATCAAATCATCAAACATATATATATATATATATACATATATGTATGTATATTCATATTTCCTTATTTTCTATGTTTAGAAAATATATGCTATTAACACTGGAAAACATTTCCATATGTCGCCTTGTTTTATTTTCTGTACTTAGAAAATATCTTCTATTAATAATTGGAAAATATTCCAATTACTTATCTCTTTTCCGACTCGTTTATTTCTATACTTAGGAAATATTCTTTATTCTATTTCCAACTTACACTTATTTGGGTTAAAACGGATGTTGTGTAAAACATCGTTACGACAACCCAAATACTGTATTTAACTAAATCTTATTCAACATTGACCTTCGAGCCTGAATCTTACTATTTATTTGTTAATAATGAAATCAATCAAGTTGGGGTATAACTACCTCTCAGACCTTGACTAAATAACATTCATAACATCAAAACAGACAAGACTACTTACTCGAATAATCAATACCATACAAACCAATTATTCCATTTTTAAACATGTACATGCTTCTCTTTTTATTCTTACGAGATTTTATTCATAGATTTCCTTTTTTTATACTATTCTATTTCTAAGTTCGTTTCCTTATCGAATTCTATATATATTGATATATAGATTTCTAGTTATCAAATTTTCTTAAAAATATTCTAACTCCTTAAATTTCCGGAAAAATTCGCCACAGCCTCCTTTGTATGGGGTTACCAGAAAAATTCAAACCTTGCCACACAGGCCCTCTCCTTTCAAAAAGAAAAATCAAAAAGCCAAGCGGCTTGCCGATATGGCGCATAAAACCTCATATTCAATTTAAATACATACCTTTTTGTTGAGCATTCTATTTATATCTCTTTTAACACTTCATTCCATACCTGCTTAGCATATATCTAATTATTTCCACTTTATTCCAACTCAACCTAATTGTTTTAACTCAATTCGTTAATTAATTCGCTAATTAACTCTTTTTCCTATTTCACTTTCATATTTGAACATAACATGTTCAAATATATTTTTAATTGCTTATAAACTAATTAAATTCTATTTTCAATTCAAGTTCCATATTCGATTTCGAATATGGATTCACAAATCTCATTTACTTATCCGAAGTCTTATTTCAATCTAAACTCGATTAACTAATTTTTTCCTCTTATTAGTTAATGTTATTCAATAATAAAAAAAATATGATTTTTGTTTCAACAATCTATTCATTTACTTTACTTGAGTTCATATTTATGTTATAACTCAAGTCTGGATTTTTCTAATGGACATTCGGATTTTATTTGCTTAAAATCCTTTTATTTACTTAAATGAACCGTTATAGTTTTATAACGATTATGGCGCTGTTTTTCTGAAAAATTGATTTTGACTTAACTCTAAATTTATAAGACGAATTCTAGATTTTTCTCTTTCATTAGAAAACTATTATTCAATCAGTCCCGACGATTCTTGTTTCAAGGAATTCCGATTTCAGTTGAGTTCTATATACTCAATTGATGTTCGAAATGCCAATTTACGAACTACTGCGTCGCGGCGAGTTCGTTTTAATTATTTCTAATATAAAAACGTTTTAACTTCGTTTATACATAAACTCTAACTTCATTATAATATATTTCAATATATATTAAACCCATTTTCCCAATTTCAAGTTATATTTCTGATTATCCTTATTTGTCGATTATTTCACAACTCATTTATAATTTCATTTATAACTCCATCCTTTATAATACATTCCAATTCCTTTATAAATTATATATAAAGTTCGGTATAATCGAATTCTAATTATTAATCCTTAGATTTATCTCACTTCATTTTATATTCTGAATTCTGCAATAAAAACCTGTCGTCCCCTTTTTGAAAAGATTCTTAATTCATTTTTAAAAATTCATACATGAATTTAAACTTCTAATTTATCTAACGATAATTTATCTCACTAAATTATAAACATCGTTTATAATTTAACTTCCTTGTTTTATAAAGTTAAAACAAGTTTCCATTTCGAAATCTATTTAAAACCAGAATCTTACTTTGGTGTATTCCCTTTATCAACCCTTATCTATATAAATATAGAACCTATTTTCATGTATTATCTCAGTTTCTATTTAATATAATTTAAATATCCTAATTGGGAATAATCTATTTATAGAAATCCTACATAGTCGAATTCAAACATAAATCCTAAGGATTTATTCAACTTCATTTATATTCCGAATTCCAGAATAAAATCCATCGTTTATTATTTAAAATGATTCTGAGTTCTCATTTTAAACTCATATTTGAATTTAAATATTTAAATTTATCCAAATGATAATTTTTCCTTTTTATTTACAAACACCATTTATTTTACTTGTTTATATATTAAACGAGTCTCGCTTTCAAATTCATTTGAAATAAATATTTCTACATTGGAAAAATAAATTCCCTTTTCAAATTCACACTTGTATTTATTTATTTTTCCGAACTATCCAATGATAATTCATTTCACTTCATTTATAAACTTCGTTTATAAATGAACTGCTTGTTTCCATTATTCAAAACAGGTTAATATATCAAGTGCATTCAAAACTCAAATTCAATTTTTAGGAAAATGGAATTTTCCTTTTAAATCTCTAAATTCCTTTTCACGATATTTTTAAATATCAACATTTAGGCCCAGTGGTATTTACACACACAAAACACCTAATTTAACATTCACAGGTTTTTAACATAGCATATATGATGATATATATATGAAAACAACAATAAATAAATTTGAGGGATCCAGTTGGATCCCTCCAACCTGATTTCCTGCATCCACAGACGTTAGCACATAAATAATACCATCCTGCTTCGAGGCAGGATATCGCGGTATAGAAGGTCATCCACTAATATATTTTTGTGGGGCGCATAGGGAAATCATCTGCTAATGATACCGCGGGTATCCGCTAATGATACTACGGGAACAATCCAACCACCAAACCAAGATATATGTATATATAATAGCCA
The DNA here is from genome assembly GCA_030737875.1 of Allium sativum. Taxonomy (NCBI): domain Eukaryota; kingdom Viridiplantae; phylum Streptophyta; class Magnoliopsida; order Asparagales; family Amaryllidaceae; genus Allium; species Allium sativum. Next base: position 8,969 of record JASFAX010001642.1, on the reverse strand, counting down.
AGCCTAAATAACTAACATATTTTTATAATAGCAATAAAAATATTTAAACACATCCAAGCAATCAAATCAAACAATTATTTTTAATTAAAAAAATAATTCTAAATAAAAATGCGAGTGAGATTTACTCACCGTTTTATTTCTCGAGTATCCAGTAAATTTCCATACCGTCTTAGCTATGCGTCATCTCAAATCGTCTCGAATAAATCCATTGTACTCCTATGAATATGTATTTTTATTAATCGAATTAACATTTATTTATTTTTCATAACAAATAAATAGATAAATTATCCTACCAATTTAAATTTCGATAAAAATGTATATACCTTATTGTCTTAGATTAACTATGAAGCCGCTCGACAACCACTGATTTCTATCAGCCCAAAGTACCTCCCATCCCACTGTCAAATTCCAGGATACCAGTTTGAACTCCATCAGAAAAAGAATCGGACCTACTGCTTCACACCATCGGCTTCAACCTCCTCTAGAAAATCACGTCTTCACCTCCTTCAACATCGCACTCGACTTCCAGAAGAGAAGGAAATCACGACTTGGATGACCCTGCAGGAAACTCTACAGACCATCGACAGTTGAATTCTGACCTCGCCAATTCCATGCGCCATCCCTTGAACTCGCGAGCCCTTCCCAATCGCACGGACTAATTTTCCGCAAGCTCGTTTATGGCTTCATCGCATCCTTCAAAACATCACCAGAAATCCCATTGTCACGCCTTCTTGCCTTAAACTTTCTGCCATTGCGATTATCAAAGTCGCACCCTCGTTTCCCCCAAACAGACTTCGATTTGGAAACGAGTTCAGCCATTTTCTGATTTTGTAGTTCTCGAGCTCGATTTTGGAAATGGGAAAGTTGAAGGCTTCAGTTTGTTTAAGTAGGGTAAAACAGTCTGCATGGACTTGTTTTAAACCGTGGAGAGGTTGTCCATTATATTGATTTTGTGGGGTTTTGAAGAGGGAAACGTGTCCGATTTTCCCCCTTCTGATTTTTCTGTGAACGAGCATGGAGAAAGAGGGGTAGGATTAGAAATATATATAGAAGAGATATTTTTATATTATATTCTATTTTGTTTTAGTTTATATTGGACTGGTACCTTTTGACATAAACTATCCCGTATTTTCTAACTCCTTTTTTAACGCACCAACGATCGTTCCTAGGGTTATAATCCTATTCTGAACACACTGGGACAGGTCTCGAAGCCCAATTCGATCATATGGAGAAGAGATTAATTTAAAACAATATAAATTAAATCTCAAACCATTAATTCCTAGATAATAAATTAATATTATTATTCCAATTCAAACAGAAGTTTGTATTGATCATCTGAACTGTTTTCAGTTTAGTTTTAACTTCAAATTGAATTAAGTTCGTATTACAATCGATTAAACATATTTGATATTAATTCGTATATCGATTATTAAATCGATAACTCAATATGAAAATTCATTTATATTATCAACTCAATATTTAAATCCATATTAAATATTTAAAATTAACTGATGAAATATCCGGGTCATTACATTCTTCTCCCCTTAAAAGAATTTCGTCCCTGAAATTACTAAGGTAGGAAAAGTGCTACAAACTCATTAACTTTTCAAAAACTCATTTATGTTGAAACTTACCATTTCACATTTATACAATTTCAGTTCTATCAAAACTTTTGGTTTACATTTATTTAAACTGAATGATTTACAACTCATATATTCACATCCAATTCATATTCCATTTATATGCTTCTAATTTCATTCAAATTGATTTTTAATCAATTTATTTACTTCGATTTACTTTCTTAAGTTAAATTCTAATTCCTGAATTCAAATCCCCGGGTTTCCATTTCAAATCCTTTAGAAATCCTATAAATATATACATGTATTTATTTTCATCTCAAATTCAAAATATTTAAATTTTCAAACCAAATTGTTTTCTTTCAAATAATTTTTCATCAAAAACTTTTCTAAGGCAGCAATCCTTCACTTAAAAACTCGAAAATGAACACTAATGATGTTGCAATCATCATCAGAATTATTTTCCAGCCACTGAAGTGAGTTCAGTGCTTAATTACTTTCAAAAATCCATTCAAAACAAAGCTATATTATTTTAATATACTTTAGAAAATATTTTCAAACTTCATAGGATTAAAAATTCCAAATTCTGGCTTGAATTCAATTCTAATTCATCTCATTTGTATAATTAATTTGTATACAAATTTTATTTTGGTTATACATAACCATTCCAATTTTATAATCTTATTTGATTATAAGAACAACAACCAACACATCCAAAATATAATAATTTCAAAAAATTATTCTTTCTATATCAAAGTATAGTTTTGGGTAAAGTTATTTCATTTACCCACTTTAAAACAATATTGTGTCGAATTGTTCTGCTCAAGTGTTTTAGAAACAACAATCGATACAGTTGTACTTCCTGTATCGATCAGAATTCATAAATCACTTGCTAAACCAATTAACACAATATAAAACAGTTTTTATATCAACTAACAAATACGCGCTCTCGTATATATACACTCAACTCATTCTAGGGGTACTACTGACCCTATCTCTAATGAGCACAACCCCACCAAAGCCTAGGTATTTGCTCAACCTAAGCTTTGATACCAATTGTAATGACAGTTTTTATATCAACTAACAAATACGCGCTCTCGTATATATACACTCAACTCATTCTAGGGGTACTACTGACCCTATCTCTAATGAGCACAACCCCACCAAAGCCTAGGTATTTGCTCAACCTAAGCTCTGATACCAATTGTAATGACCTATAAATCCATAATATCTGAGTTGACTAAATACCACATACATCCAACCCAAATTACACAGAAATACGAATCATTGGTAGAAAGAAGTTAGAGGGTGAGAAATAGAAAGAAAGAAAATTAGAATAGAAGAAGAAGAACATAAACAACAACACAACATCTCACATCGCAGCAGAACAAAATATAATATATATAACAGATTTTGGAATACAAAATTTTAACTGTATATACATACATCATTATTAGAGTACAACACTTACAATACAGCGGAAATAACAGTAGATAACTAACGCTGAAGCCTCCTTCTCCAAGCTCCTCCAAGAATATCTGGAAATACCTGAACAACTTGACTGCCGTACAAATTTGGGCACCCAAGAGTTTAGGGAAAACATAGAAAAATAACTCCGGGTCAGTCATGGGACTGGTATGAGTAAACAGACGATATCTCATAAGACTATGCCCTATAACATGAAACGGGTTTTTCCCTTATAAGAATCCAAAAGGTCTTTATATCAAAACTCTTTGATATTATAATAGTGTCTAAATCAAATAAATAGAAATCTAGTGGAACGTTTGCATCTCACGTTCCACATATATAATATACAATCAAAACTGCAAGAACTTATTGGTTAATGAATTTCCAACTATGACAAGGTATGGAACCACCTTCCGATAGTGTACCTCTAGAGGAGAATACACTGGGTTCAACAAGAACATCTTGTAACCCGGCCACACATGACCGACCACTCATTTCGCTTGAGTGTATTGAATGTACATCACCAACGGTTAGGATCAGCAACCGTTTCCCGAATGGGACAGCATCGAATAGAATAAGGAATTAAATAAATCTCTAGATAGGTAATAATACACCCTAATGGGAGCTACCCACATAGTCATGTTGCCTGCCCGATTTTTGTCATTTCTCGGTTGTTGAGGCCTGAGACTACGCTTACTTATCATTTATTTATAACACAATCAATTTGAATGCTAGATTATCAGATCCGTTAATCATTAATTTGGTTTACACAAATATATTCTGGACATTATGCTAAGGGAATAAATCTGTGGCCACCATATATATTTGTACAGTCCAAAATACGATCATTGGAAATATTCTATCAGACATTCGTCCATACATGTTCGTTGTGGGACGGAACGAAACCGAAGGCACTATTCCGTACATCCATCCTAGGCAATCTCTACCTAGGACTTATACAACAGCCCTTGCACTTTACTCCGTCTTCAATATATTCAGTATACTTAGTTTGCAACGCTTATGCCAATACGGAGTAGTTCTCCGGATAATAATCCAACCGGTCTCTCCATATCAACAACGTTAAAATGGCCAAAAACATTGATAGTCGATGATTTAACTATCAAATGAAAAATGTCCGTGTACACACAACGATCTTATTTCCAAATGGAATTATCGATCAAATCATCAAACATACATATATATGTATATATATTCATATTTTCTTATTTTCTATGTTTAGAAAATATATGTTATTAACACTGGAAAACATTTCCATATATCGCCTTCTTTTATTTTCTTTACTTAGAAAATATCTTCTATTTATAATTGGAAAATATTCCAATTACTTATCTCTTTTCCGACTCACTTGTTTCTATACTTAGTAAATATTTATTATTCTATTTCCAACTTACACTTATTTGGGTTAAAACGGATGTTGTGTAAAACATCGTTACGACAACCCAAATACTGTATTTAACTGAATCTTATTCAACATTGACCTTCGAACCTGAATCTTACTATTTATTTGTTAATAATGACATCAATCAAGTTGGGGTATAACTACCTCTCAGACCTTGACTGAATAACATTCATAACGTCAAAACAGACAAGACTACTTACTCGAATAATCAATACCATACAAACCAATTATTCCATTTTTAAACATGTACATGCTTCTCTTTTTATTCTTACGAGATTTTATTCATAGATTTCCTTCTTGTTTGTACTATTCTATTTTTAAGTTCGTTTCCTTATCGAATTCTACATATGTTGATATATAGATTTCTAGTTATCAAATTTTCTTAAAAATATTCTAACTCCTTAAATTTCCGGAAAAATTCGCTATAACCTCCTTTGTACGGGGTTACCGCAAAAATTTAAACCTTGCCACACAGGCCCTCTCCTTTCAAAAAGAAAAATCGAAAAACCAAGCGGCTTGCCGATACGGCGCATAAAACCTCATATTCAATTTAAATACATACCTTTTTGTCGAGCATTCTATTTATATCTCTTTTAACACTTCATTCCATACCTGCTTAGCATATATCTAATCATTTCCACTTTATTCCAACTCAACCTAATCGTTTTAACTCAATTCGTTAATTAATTCGCTAATTAAATCTTTTGCCTATTTCACTTTCATGTTTGAACATAACATGTTCAAATATATTTTAACTTGCTTATAAACTAATTAAATTCTATTTACAATTCAAGTTCTATATTCGATTTCGAATATGGATTCACAAATCTCATTTACTTATCCGAAGTCTTATTTCAATCTAAACTCGATTCACTAATTTTTTCCTCTTACTTAGCTAATGCTATTCAATAATTAAAAAAAAATGATTTTTGTTTCAACAATCTATTCATTTCCTTTACTTGAGTTCATATTTATGTTATAACTCAAGTCTGGATTTTTCTAATGGACATTCGAATTTTATTTGCTTAAAATCCTTTTATTTACTTAAATGAACCGTTATAGTTTTGTAACGATTATGGTGCTATTTTTCTGAAAAATTGATTTTGACATAACTCAAAATTTATAAGATGAATTCCATATTTTTCTCTTTCATTAGAAAACTATTATTCAATCGGTCCCGATGATTCTTGTTTCAAGGAATTCCGATTTCAATTGAGTTCTATATACTCAATTGAAGTTCGAAATGCCAATTTAAGAACGACCGCGCAGCGGCGAGTTCGTTTTAATTATTTTTTATATATAAACGTTTTAACTTCGTTTATATATAAACTCTAACTTCATTCTAATATATTTCAATATATATTAAACCCATTTTCCCAATTTCAACTTATATTTCTGATTATCCTTATTTGTCGAATATTTCACTACTCATTTATAATTTCATTTATAACTCCATCCTTTATACTACATTCCAATTCCTTTATAAATTATATATAAAGTTCGATATAATCAAATTCTAATTATAAATCCTTAGATTTATCTCAATTCATTTTATATTCCGAATTCCGAAATAAAAACCCGTAGTCCCCTTTTTGAAACGATTCTCTATTCATTTTTATAAATTCATACTTGAATTTAAACTTCTAAGTTATCTAACGATAATTTATCTCACTAAATTATAAACATCGTTTATAATTTAACTTCCTTGTTTTATAAAGTTAAAACAAGTTCCCATTTCGAAATCTATTTAAAACCAACATATTATTTTGGAGTATTCCCTTTATCAACACTTATTTATATAAATATAGAACCTATTTTCATGTTTTATCACAATTTCTATTTAATATAATTTAAATATCCTAATTGGGAATAAACTATTTTTATAAATCCGACATAGTCGAATTCAAACATAAATCCTAAGAATTTATTCAACTTCATTTATATTCCGAATTCCGGAATAAAATCTATCATTTATTATTTAAAATGATTCTGAGTTCTCATTTTAAACTCACATTTGAATTTAAATATTTAAATTTATCCAAATGATAATTTTTCCTTTTTATTTACAAACACCATTTATTTTACTTTTTTATATATTAAACAAGTCTCGCTTTCAAATTCATTTGAAATAAATATTTCTACTTTGGAAAAATAAATTTCCCTTTTCAAATTCACACTTGTATTTATTTATTTTTCCGAACTATCCAATGATAATTCATTTCACTTCATTTATAAACTTCGTTTATAAATGAACTGCTTGTTTCCATTATTCAAAACAAGTTAATATATCAAGTGCATTCAAAACTCAAATTCTATTTTTAGGAAAATGGAATTTTCCTTTTAAATCTCTAAATTCCTTTTCACGATATTTTTAAATATCAACATTTAGGCCCAGTGGTATTTAAACACACAAAACACCTAATTTAACAATCACGGGTTTTTAACATAGCATATATGATGATATATATGAAAACAACAATAAATAAATTTGAGGGATCCAGTTGGATCCCTCCAACCTGTTTTCCTGCATCCATAGACGTTAGCACACAAATAATACCATCCTGCTTCGAGGCAGGATATCGCGGTATAGAAGGTCATCCACTAACATATATTTGTGAGGCGCATAGGGAAATCATCCACTAATGATACCGCGGGCATCCGCTAATGATACTGCGGGAACAATCCAACCACCAAACCAATATATATGTATATATAATAGCCAAGCCTAAATAACTAACATATTTTTATAATAGCAATAAAAATATTTAAACGCATCCAAGCAATCAAATCAAACAATTATTTTTAATTAAAAAAACAATTCTAAATAAAAATGCGAGTGAGATTTACTCACCATTTTATTTCTCGAATATCTAGTAAATTTCGATACCGTCTTAGCTATGCGTCATCTCAAATCGTCTCGAATAAATCCATTGTACTCCTATGAATATGTATTTTTATTAATCGAATAGACATTTATTTATTTTTCATAACAAATAAATAGATAAATTATCCTACCAATTTAAATTTCGATAAAAATGTATATACCTTATTGTCTTAGATTAACTATGAAGCCGCTCGACAACCACTGATTTCTATCAGCCCAAAATACCCCCCATCCCATTGTCAAATTCCAAGATACCAGTTCGAACTCCATTACAAAAATAATCGGACCTACTTCTTCACACCGTCGGCTTCAACCTCCTCCAGAAAATCACGTCTTCGCCTCCTTCAACATCACACTCAACTTCCAGAAGAGAAGGAAATCACGACTTGGATGACCCTGCAGGAAACCCTACAGACCATCAACAGTTGAATTATGACCTCGCCAACTCCACGCGCCATCCCTTGAACTCGCGAGCCCTTGCCAATCGCACAGACTGATTTTCCGCAAGCTCGTCTATGGCTTCATCGCACCCTTCAAAACATCATCAGAAATCCCATTGTCGCGCCTTCTTGTCTTAAACATTTCTTCCATTGCGATTATCAAAGTCGCACCTTAGTTTCCCCAAAACAGACTTCGATTTGGAAACGAGTTCGGCCATTTTCTGATTTTGTAGTTCTCGAACTCGATTTTGGAAATGGGAAAGTTGAAGGCTTCGTTTTTTTTAAGTAGGGGAAAATAGTCTGCGTGGACTTGTTTTAAACTGTGGAGAGGTTGGCCATTATATTGATTTTGTGGGGTTTTGAAGAGGGAAATGTGTTCAATTTTCCCCCTTTTGATTATTATGTGAACGAGCATCGAGAAAGAGGGGTAGGATTAGAAATACATATAGAACAGATATTTTTATATTATATTCTATTTTGTTTTAGTTTGTATTGGACCGGTACTATTTGACATATATTATCCCATATTTTCTAACTCCTTTTTGAATGCACCAACGATCGTTCCTAGGGTTATAACCCTATTATGAACACACTGGGACTGGTCTCGAAGCCCAATTCGATCATATGGAAAAGAGATTAATTTAAATCAATATAAATTAAATTTTAAACCAATAATTCCTTGATAATAAATTAATATTATTATTCCAATTCAAACAGAAGTTTGTATTGATCATCTGAACTGTTTTCAGTTTAGTTTTAACTTCGAATTGAATTAACTTAGTATTACAATCGATTAAATATATTTGATATTAAGTCGTATATCGATTATTAAATCGATAACTCAATATAAAAATTCATTTATATTATCAACTCAATATTTAAATCTATATTAAATATTTAAAATTAACCGACGAAATATCCGGGTCATTACATACGTTCGCCTAACCTAGATCTTTCACATCAAAGTTGGCACTTAATAAAGATTTGACATTGTTTACGACATGAATATTTGACCCAAAAATTGAGCAGGTCATCTACATAAATACATATAATAGTACAAATGTCATTCTCAAATTTGTAATAAATGCATTTGTTACTTTCATTAATTTTAAAATCATGTGAAATGATTAAGTTTCAAATTTTTACATGTCGTTGTTTAGGTGCTTGTTTTAAATCATATA